>CM039724.1:11622894-11659431 GCA_022539455.1 Dendrobium nobile
GAACTATGAAGCATTTTTTTATAAACTACAATCTTACTCAAAGTTTTACTGTTTAAAGCAGTTGCTCTAAACAAGTTGCTTATGTTTGGGTTGGAAAGTGATTTATAAAAAAGAAAAGAATTACAATGAAAGTATATAATAACAATAAATTCTTTAATATAGAAAATTAGTAATATAATAACACCAACTCCACAATCATTAAAGATTTAAATTAGTTATATTACAACACAAACAATAACATGTAAATTCATTAAGTGATAAATGCACAATTCATCAAGAAATATACATACAATCAAAAGAAATTTAGGAGAATTAGTCCAATGACAACAGATTTTCAGCCAACTGAGAGATAACGCTAAGAAAAATAAATTAGGTTTTTTATAATAGCTACCAAAATTCATTAATGTATTGATCAATAGTCACCACATATGAATTATTTAAAAAAATAATAGTAGATTCTTCATCGACCCATTGAAATAACACAAAGAAAATAAAATACATAATAATACATAAGGAAACACAACATTATTATGCAACAAAATAAAAAATACAACTATACAAAATATTTCTATAAAACAATAAAATACAACACAACATTTCCATACAAATTACACTCTTGGGCCAAATGATGCACCAGCAAAAACACAGCTTAATCTTTTCTGTTATTATGCATGAATAATAGAAGATGTCTGGGATTCAAATAAAATGACAAGTGACAAGAAAAAAGTTTAACTTCAATAATCCTCTTTAAATGCTTTCACCAACAATTATAACATAGAAGAAACCTAGCTCAATATGAGAGAAGACAATAAAGACACAAATAATTTTTGTGAACAAAATAATGCCATGAAATTAAGTATACAGTATGGCCAAAAATGAGTATATATAATATATTTATATATATTATATTATATAATATATATATATATATATATATTATATAATATATATATTATATATATATATATATATATATATATATATATCCGCTTCCGATACTTTTACATCTAATTTGTGATCGATATTTTTTCTTTAACAAGTCAATATATATTCATTTACAAAATTTCGCACTGCCTATTACAATGATTAAATTGCCTCATTGCCTGTTAAAGAAAGCAATAATTTTTTTTTATATGCTTCTTAGTTGTCTTTTTTGATATATTTTTTATTCATTGTAGTTCAGTCAAATTTTTTGTGGGATTTCTAATTGAGTGAGGTCATAGTTATGAAGTTTTTATATTCCTTGCTTGCCTCGAGAAACCAGTGGATAAAAAACTTTTATTCCTTAGTTGCTTTTCAAACCATTCATATTTACTGATCAAACCAATTCCTTGTAATACACACTATTCATATTTACTTGATCAAACCAATTCCTTGTAATAACACCTAATCAATATTCAAGATATAATTGAAGGTAAATAATGTTTATTTCTGCTCAATTCCTCCATTTAGGGTTTAGGCATTCGTAAATGGGGATGGAATAAGAGGAAAAAGAGAATACGAATGAGAACACATAATTGTTTGCTTATAAATTTCTCCGACCAAAATATATACATGAATTCAACTACGGCGTCATAGAAGGAAAAAAGCAAACAAATAAAGGTTATGCCAATTGTTGGAGTTCTTACAATCTTCACCAAAAATGTAAGCAAGATGATGGAGAATAGCCGTAGATGCATGCCAGAAAAAAAATTTTACTTCCCACTCGTGACTTCCGATGACAAGAAGAGAAGGCGAAAAAGCTTCTTTAGTGACTCTTTCAACTCTTCTTCAAAAAAACGCCAAACTATAAGTTTCAAAAATAAGTGAGCTCTCATTGTGACATCGATCGGCAGGAATAACGTCATAGAAGAAGGCAAAGAACCTTCGTTGGCAACTCTTTCAGAATTCTTCTTGACATGAAGCACGTGAGCCAACGACGTCGTAGTAAGCAAACTGGCTTAAATGATAGCAAAGTGGGGCTCCGAAAATTCGGCCCCGGCTCCGTCACCGCTTTTTTTTTTTATTCGGTGAGAGAGTTTTTAACTGATTAAGTTCGAGGTAAATTTTGGAAGGCAGATGGGTTTGTAGATAAGACACTACCAGAGATTTCGCCCTCATTTCACAAGGACTTTATGATTGAGTTCTGGTTCCTATAGGGGCAAGCCTCTATAGTAATTACCCCTCCCGACCATGAGAGAGAAAATTTCGATTAAGGCTAGTCATCAATCAGATTCGTATAGAGATACGTGCATCTAGCATATAGTAGCAGCATGGGTTTGGATTTGGAATTTTGAAGATTTAGATTGGATATTTGATGGTTTTAGAAGGGTTAATATTTAAAATAGAAATTTCACCATCTTAAACTTAAAGCGGATGGTGGGGGAATGGATGATAGACCCGATCAAGATCCCATGGTTCCGTCGTCCCGGGCCATTGTGGTCCTGGTTAATTAGGCAGAGGAGGTAGTCGACCCAACCTGACAGAAGGATCCTGTCGGCAGCATGGGTTACTTCGTCCAAGGGGACCTTGTAGACCTGGGGTGATAGTTTGTCTAAGGGGATAAATATTAATCCACCTTAGCTTACAGAGGGCTTTGTGCCCTATCGATCATATCCTATTGATTATATCTCAGGATTTGATGACATAAAGGAGCGTACTAGCGCTGGCCATAACCGGTATTTTGTGGTGCCATTTGGCGGCAAACACTCGGTTTAGAGGGCCCGGGTCATATACTGTTTTCCTGCAGTGCCATTTGGCGGCGAAACTGTCGGTTAGAGGCATGTACCACGTCCTTACTGGCAAGAGACTTTTTGAGAATGGATCCTAGTAACATTTTCGACTGGCTTTGGTTCTTTGTGAGCTGAGGTAAATTTTGATTTGTCCACCCCGACAAACGTTGTGGAGGGTGGATGAAATTTGCTTTAAGTATGGATGGTTAGATTTCAAATTTTTAATATTTTTGGGGTTTTTAGGATTTGAGATTTTTTTTGGATTTTTGGATTTTGGTATTTTTGTAGAGTTTTGGATTTTGATAGGCATTTGGATATTTGGGAGACTTTGAAAATATTGTGCACCCCTCCGATTGAGATCTTCGTCCAACACGGCATATATCATCGGGGTGTCATTGCTTTTTATGGATTGACTTGTCAACTCTGTCAGGCGTGTCAACAGAGGATCGGGTTTCGTAGGCTTTATTGCCTTTGATAGTGAATTCTCATTGTTATAGGCCTTGAAGGTCTAATATGAATGTATTAAGCAATATGACGGTCACCACAATCGTATATTTGTTTGTTGGTTCGAACCCTGTGCAACTTTTATTGACCCGTATAGAGGATCGGTTTCGAACCTGAATTCACTTATCAACCCGTGCAGCATCCCTAGACGTACGTGTGTACCAATAATATGCTCGCCGGGGCCCATGCGGGTATTTGATTACATTTACCCCTTTTAGTGTGCCTATGTGTATACAAACTATTGTGCCGTGTGGGGTATTATTGGAATAGACGCTTTTCGTCTGCTTGTACGAATGTTACAGATTCGGTGGCGTGGCGTAGCCGCTTCTGAATAGAATTGTTCGCTGCTTCGTACAGGTGGACTGTCGGCACTACTTGTTGCTTTTGCAGGTGGATCGTAGTGCACTAACAAGTCTCCTGCTTTAGGTCGTAGGAGCTTGTACTTGTCGTTCCTCTATGCATTTTGTTGTGATCTTTGACTCATATATACATTCTCCACTGCATAAAATAGACAGGTAAGTGTATTCTTTTCACAGACTGAAATTGACTTCAGGATACTGCATTTACTGAAGTCTTTTTGCATCTACCCAAAGTGGCATTTGACACATACATTTGTCTTCGTAGAGAGATCGTATGTGTTGCAGATCTTTATCTTTTGTTTTGTGGATGAGCTTAACTAGTGCGTACAACAGTCTTCTAACAACGGCCCGTAGAGCTAATGTACACCATATATCCTTCATCTTTGAGCCCTATGAAATCATCAGTGTAAGCTCGGTGATCACTGATTCATCGAGAACTCATAAGCCTCGATAATCTTCTTCAATTTGACATTCAGAACTTGGTTGGAGTTGGTTTGTCATCAAATCATCATGGTCATGCTCCTTTTGATGTATTGTTTATGAAAGGGATGTTGGGGATTCCATACACCAACTATCCTTGCTTGCTTGCAAGCCGTTATCTGTATTCTAAAGATCTTCAATGTTCATGTATTGTAATTATCTCAAAAAAAAGATCAATTGTTGGAGCTTTCGTTATGATTCATGAATATTTCATTCAGTATTTTACAAATCCATTGTCACATGACTGTTTGTGTGTAATTAAAAGTTGATTTACCACAAGTCCTTGGTATATCTTGTATATGGATTGTCACAATCTTCATGCTCTTTGTGGATCGTTCAAGCTAAATAATTTGCATGACCCTTCACTATCATTTGTGAGTGAATGTGCTAGAGGTCACACAATCTTCATTATCCTTAACATAACTTGTAGTTGAAAGGGATCTTTTTGGATGATAATTTTACTAAGCACCTTGTGTCGATTGCTTGGCACCAATCATCTTCAATTCACTTTCAATCACTTAAGAGCACAATTAGATACATTGCTTCTATTCATGGCCATGCCTCATTTTTGTTCAATCAATTGTCACTTAGGGTGAATTATACCCATATTACAAATTAATTTTCATGCTCCAAAGTTCTCATATGGATGGCTTTGTAACCAAGCCATACTTCTTACAATTTTCTTTTATGTGCTCTCCAACTCTCCATTACAATTGAGATGATAATTATAAATTCTTTATTATCCAAAACTTCACCTTTAAGCATATGATCAAATCTGCTTGAATATTTGATTTTATCAATCATTGTTCATGATTTTGATTTTAGCATTAAGCCTTAATCCAAATTGGTTTATAATCATTTATTCAATGCTCATTTGAATCAAATCTTAAAGTTTCAAATTTTTTTTATTTTGGTTCACTTAATGTTCCAACCAAATTTGGTTCCAATTCATGTCCTTGTTTGAGTTCAAAGCACAAGTTCAACATAGTCAAAGTAAGTAGTCTTTGCAAGTTCAAATAGAGTTCAGGCTCAATGTGAGCCTCTTCAGTTCATCGAGATCCCTCGCTGTCCTTGCAAATGCAAATTAATGTCCAAATTGTTCAAATAATGATTTGAGTTTTAAGTTCACTTAAGCCCAAATAAAGCATTATGTTCACCGAAATTTCGGCAGCCTCCCGGCGTCCCCGTTTAAGGGCAAACTACGGAGAAACTGGGCCTTTCCCACACCCTAAGAAAGTGTGCATGGTAGATGCCCTCTTTCGAGGACACCGCGGCCGTGTATTTTTTGATCCCCACCACGCTAAGAAAACGTGCATGGACATTTTGCAAGAAAAAAATATTTTTTTTAAAATATTTTGCAAGAAAAGCAGTTATTTCCCCGCAAGCGGGTACTCATGAGTATCCCTTTTCGTCGTACGCGTTGCACTGGGTTCCCATCCCACCAACGCTAAGAAAAGCGTGCATAGGCGGTTTTCCGGTGCGCTACAAACTCGCAGAAGAGATTTGAAACCGAGGATCGCTCGCTTACCTAGTTGTCGTGGGTGTCGCGCCGGTTGCCCCTCCCACCACGCTAAGAAAAGTGTGTATAGGAGCCACCGACTCGACACGCATGCCGAGGTAAGAGAGCAAACAAGGGTTCAAAAATCGAGATAAAAAAAAATTTTTTTCTTTCTCCCTTTTTTTCTCTTTTCTTTTTTTTTTTTTTTAAACAAATCTCTCTTTTTTTTTTTTTTTTTTTTGTCATCTTCTCTTTTTTTTTTCTTTTTCTCTCTTTTTTTTTTTTTTTCTTCTTCTTCTTTTTTGTATATTCCCTACAACTAATATTCACAGCTAAAGATGGTAAAAGGATATATGACAAATCATCATAAATTTTGAAAGTGCTTTTCAAAGAATTCCACTGATAATAAAAGCCAAAATATTTGTAATGTTATAAATTATTAATAATAGCACAGGTGGCTGTTATCCTCATACTAATAATGATATATAATATCAACTAACCAAATAATATAAAATGATTCATACACACTCATGCATGCAAATATATATATAATGCAAGCAACTGTTATATATCACTCTTAATAATACTAATAAACAGTAACAATCATAACATAAATAATAAGCAAGGTGAGTGTATGAGATCAAATTAAAACTATACTTCAAAAACATAACCTATAAAACCAAAAATACAAATATATCACACTACCCCCACCTATATTCCCTAAAATTTTTAACATTAAACATTTAAAACTCTATTTCTTATCATATTTACTAATCTTACATAACTCTTAATTTCTTCTAAATCAAATTTACACCTAATTTATCATTTACTACAAATTCTAATCTACATATATTCAAAATTACTACTAATCATTTTTCATCTACATTCAACTTACACTATATAGTTTACTTAAAACAATATCCTTTCACATTCTACCATAATAATTTATCCTTCTCAATATCCAATCCGACAACCAACTCAATTAAATTCATCCACTTTCCAATCTCATAATTATATTAATTACTCCAAAAAAAAACCTATAATTTAATTACTTACTATTCAAAATTACAACCTACACTCTTCAATTACTTTCTCCCTCTCACAAAAAATCTCAATCCCATCCTATCTCTATTCTAAAATCAACCTTAATTATAATATTATATATTCCCATCATATCCTCCTCTCATACCCTATCTATACTCCCTATTATTAATATACTACTTTCATTGGACATGGGATATAAGATGGTGAAAAGAATTGGCATAATTGATTATAGCGATGGGGAGATATCCTAGAAACCATAATGTAGGCTATTCAAACACTTACAAACTGCATAGCCAGCTCATTCTAAAGCTAAAATAAAGGTCATATAATCCAAACATGCATGAAATGTATGTTATTTAAAGATAAAAATAATTCCTCCTCAAAGAAATGCAGGAAATAAGAACATGTATATATGAACATCCAAGGATGGAGAAAAAACGATTTCTTAATACAGTTACAAAAAATATGCAAGATTTTAAATTCACTCATGCTTATATAGAGAAGAATGTATTGGATCAAAAAATTTCAAAGGATAGAAGTAGCCATATCTAAGAGTTGATGGAAAATATATTAAAAAATAATCACCATTTTAAAGTTACCAAGAAATTAAACCTTCCTCATGAAAGGTTTATTTGATTTTGCATCAATAGAGATTGAAATGAGTTACAAACATAATTAAATCATATGAGGAAATTCCCAACATAGGTCAGGAAAATAACAAGGAATTAGAAAGGAAACAATGTCTAAAATATGCAGCCAAAGAGTAGGAAACTAAGTACATTTTATGGAGAATGATTACAATATAAAACTTTATAATCATTGATATATGAAATTAAAAGATCGATATAAAATTCGCTCTACTGGGATATATTATAATCCATGCAAGTCTTATAAAATGTATAATTAAAACAATATTTAAAATTAATATAGAAGCGATCAGTTAATTAAACAATTAAAAATTTAATTATTTAAGGAATAGATATAAGGAGGGAGGGCCTTGTGGATGAAAGAATGGTAGAGTGTTTGTTATATTTGAGCTATACCTTTATAATTAAAAAAAAAATAATGCATGAAAAATAAATTAGCTATACCTTCAGATGCTATAGAAGGCACTTCATATTTGTTTTATAAATCAGATTTTGCTACTCAAACAATGGTTATTTACTCTTTGAACTACTATAAAATGAACAATAAATAACATGAAATTATAATAATTTTCTAGAGAAAAAAATACAAAAAAATTTGATTCAACTTACTTTGTAATGAAGTGGAGATGTATAACTAAATGATTGGAGGTATATTCAAATTGAGACAATTCTGCAAAACATATTAATAAATTTAGTTTAAGAAACAATTCATAACAAAGTTAAAAAGCATGCATAAGAAAAATTCATAACAGAGTTAAAAAAGTATGCATCACATCAATAAAAATTTGTAATAATTTTTGAAATCTATAAGAATATTACAAATTTTTTTGTAGCAATAAGAATAAATAAAAAACAGGCATTCTATCAAAAAAGCAAATTGGAAATCAGTGAGGCCCTTAATAAAAAAACTTGTGAGAGCCATAAGGGATAACCCAAAGAATATGCTAGTATATAAGCAAAATCGACATTGATTATAAACTAAAAGCCACATTTACAAAGCGTTTTGTCTTTAATTTATAGTGGAGTTTTTGGCTGACATCAAACCATTTTCATTGGCACTGTTACGATCATCTTCAAAGATTAGTTAAGGAGTCGTTCAATCCTTGGTGATACACACATGCATATTAGCCTTTTTCACATGTTGCTTAATGTTAATTTCTGCCATTTCATACGAAGGTGAAATTATTAATTGTCTGGTGCAGTGTCAAGGACCTCACTTTATTTAATCGCCAGCTAATAATTCCTTTGGAACAAACAACCATGAAAAGGACAGGCTTGTTGTTTTGAAAACTAATGGATGATTTCAACTAAAGATATAGAATGTGAACAATAGGCAAGATTAAATAGAGATGTGACATCATGATACCATCCCTTTGGAAACTTTTTTTTTATTATTATTTGTAAGAATTTTGAGGGTTTGAGGTTAATTATATTAAAAGGAATGCTTGTTTATGCATAAAATACCCCGACTTCTATTTGTAGAGGGATGCAGTTTTGCAAAATGTTTGAAAGAAGTATGAAGATGACACAAAATCAATGTTAAAAACTAAAATTAAATTTACTTTAAAATTAGCATAATAAATGAATAATCAATCAACTTTTATGTTGTATTTAGAAAATTTTAAAATTAATACAACAATAACATCAAGAATTTATCCCATTACGTTGGGTTGGCTATATGAATCCTTTTTCTTCATTGTGCCATGTTAAGAGTTAAATTGTCATTTAAATTTAATAAAGAAAGGTTATTTCTAATATATTTTAACCAAGTCTTTTTTAGGTCTACCTCTATCTTTCTCAACATAAGACAAATCTAATACATCTAATCTCCTAACCGGGTCATTGGAAAGCCACTGTTTTATGTGATCAAACCATTTAAGGCTACTCTCTCTAATCTTATCTTCCACTGGAGTTACTCCAACCTTTTCATATATATGCTCATTTTGTATCTTATCTCTAAGAGTAAAGCCCACTCATCTACCCGAGCATCCTCATTGTTGCAACACTTAACTTAATATAATGGTTCTCTTTTAATGACCAACATTCTGCACAATAAAACATTGCAGGTCTCACCGCCATCTTATATGATTTTCACTTAAGTTTGAGGGGTACTTTTCCATCACTCAACAAGCTTGATGCATTCTTCCACTTCAATCATCCAATTTGAATTTTACTGATAATATCACCATCTATTTCACCATCACTTTGAAAAATAGACCCAAAATATCTAACTTCTGAACTCTTATTAATGACTTGATCGTCCAAAGTTATAATCCCCCTACTAAATCTATTACTATTAAAATTGCACTCTATATATTCGGTTTTAGATTTACTAAAATGGAAACCTTTATACTCCAAGTTTGACCTTCATAATTCAAGTTTACCTTCAACTCCCTCTCTAGTCTTATCAACAAAAAGAATATCATCAGCAAAATGCATAAATTAGGGCAACCTCTTACAAATTTCTAATGAAAACATCCATGACTAAAGCAAAAACATATGGGCTTACGACTAACTTACATCTATCTCTTTGTTTGACTAATTTAAACATATATCTTTCGTCTTCCTTGGTATCTAATCTATTATATAAATCATTAAAAATTAAGATCTTGCATCACATATTGCTTTCGTAGATTCCTTACGGGCATCTTTATATCTTTCCTAATTTTTAGAATTTTTACATCTAAATCAATTTTTATAAGAAAGATTCTTATTTTTTTATCTTTTTCTTGAATATTTTGATTCCATCATCAACTATTTTTACTATTAAGAAAATTTAAAATTAATTTGAAACAAAAATTTGTGAGGATTTCCTCAATATTTATCTTAGGAGGAGAGTACTATATGTAAGTTTAGATCTTACTCTGTTCACTGTGCATATTTCACAGAAGCCATTCAATAAGAGCAAGATCACAACTTGATTGAGTTATCTTGATGTACAAAAAAATAATCTTCCATCTTAAGTCCACTAAAAAAAAAAAAAAAATACAATCATGTATATCCAACGATAACATCAACGGCGGATTTAGGGGGGGCTTGTGGGGACACGTGCCCCCCCCCCCAAAAAAAAGAAATTTTTTTTTTTTACTATGCTTAATTCTCTAAATTTTTCCTTTGCAGGCCGTAGTTGAGATTTATTTTTTTGTTTTTTTCCCATAGTTGCCCCCTTTGGCTGTTCTTGTATTTTGGGTCCCACCCTATCTCTCTCTCTCTCTATCTCTTCTACAACTCTCCTCTCTCTACATTTCTTCTCTCTATCGGTGAGTCAAAGATAAAAAATTCCTCTCTTTTTTTTTTGGGAAATAAAAAATTCCTTAATTTTTTTTTATTATTTTGAAAACCTCATATCTCTTTTATAGTAATTTTTATAATTAAAATCAATAAATTATACTAGATAAAAATTATAATATTTAATTTAAATCAAAAAGATTAAAATATGCTTATTATAATTTTCACATATTTTTAATATACTTTTATATTAATAAGATTCAATTTTTTATATATTTATTACTCATTATAAAATACTTTTTAACTATATTATTATTTATAATAGATATGAAAATGTACTATAAAAGAATACTTGAAATAGATGAACATAACAATACACAATCCACATAAATTTGTGTTGAAATTTATTTAGATGGGTATGACAATAAATTTTTTTAATTATTATAAAATTTATCTTCTTACAAAAATTATTATAAAAAAAATTAAAACCCCAATGTCAATTTCAAGCTCGAATGAAAAGTTTAAAAATATTTTAAGAATCGTAAATTTGTGCCCCCCTAGATAAAAATTTCTGGCTCCGCCACTGGATAACATCATCTCACTTAACCACTTGAACACATTATCATACATAATTATAAGCAAAACAAACCAAGTAGATTAAAAAAACATTAAAAAAAAAAAAAAAACAAAAAAAACAAACCAAGTAGATTGATCAGCAATGGCGTAGGGAACCTTTTCCTTTATAAAATCATACCACAAGCTAACCGGCCATTTACTATTCTTCTTCAACGTTGAACCAACGTTTACCACAACTATAAACATTGCAGAAGGCCTGCAAACAGGACAGTAACAACAGAGCAATGGCAGCAAGCAACGTAAGAAACTGCCAAGATCTAAACACATATTTGCTTATAAATCTCTTGCTCTTCACTTTCCACCTGCTGTTATAGTAACTATTCACATCTTCTAAAAATTTATCCATGAATTCAACTTTTGAGAGCTTTACAGAACGGCTCATTCCATTCCAAAGATCTGCTACTTCCTTATCACTCTTCATTCGATTCACAATGATCTCTTTCTCCCTTAGTATCTTCACATCCTCCTCAGTATCTATAACTCCATTCATGAGCTCAGTGTATCTTGTGAATACCATTGGCCCTGGTTCTGCCGATGCCTCATAAGCCACCAAATTCCTTAGCACTACTTCTGTATTTATGTCTAAGCTCACCTTTGGGAGGTATATGGTGGCAGGCTTTTGCTGCATATCAAACCTTATTGTTGTCAGATCTCCATTAGAGGGCATGAATCTGACTCCTGCATTTGTTAGCTCTGTCACCGATGGTATGGTTATCTCTTCAACCAATGGCTGCTTTGAAATAGAATTCTTTCCATCGGGGACAACAACATCATCATCATCCTTTTCCTTAGCACTTCCACCGCAGATAAAAGATTCAATAAGTTGTTTTATGATTGAGATCCCAGGGAAGCTAGTGAGGATATTCCATGGAAGCTTAATCAAGATTTTGATTGGACCTTTGATGAGAACCTTTTTGATTGTCTCAATGGTAGCTCCTTTATTCACATTTGAGGCATAGTTCCAAACAGAATTAAAGATCTTCCACATAGACCCCACATGCTTTTTTCCATCTTCTTCCTCCAAATCGAGCACATCGGTCAAATCAATCTCGTGTGGCTGATCGAATTCTTCTTCGTTTACTTTGGGAACAATCATGAAATAGAGGAGCTGAAGAAGATGATCATATTGGTTGACATCAATGGATGTGATGCTAGGAACTATATTGAAAGGGGAAACCTCCTTAACAAAGCCTAAAAGCATCTGGGAGAGTTGTTCTTCTGCAAGTTTTGCAGAAGAGAATTGTCGGCATCGACAGAGGATCTTTCTAAGTAAGAAGAAGGGCATCTGGTTCTCAAGCATGATAATGTCTCGGGTGACCATCGTGTAAGCCATCTTCATCCTTGGAGTTTCCCACTGAGATAATTTCTGTTTGCCTTTCTGAGCTTCTACATCAACTATGAAGTTGCGAAGGAAGTCAAGTAAGAAGGAGGCATCTATCACCATCATCCAGGCAAGTGTCTCTCCACTAAAATCCAGGTACCTGAATTATTTGCTAATAATATCAGTTTAAGCACACATTAATCTAATTACCAGAGTTTTCTCATTACTTTATTCTATTAAGTCAACTTCTTATAAGTGAGTTCAGCTTATAAATATACAAGTTGATTCATGGATCTTTCTGTAGTGTAAGATCTCCAAGTAACTCAAATTCAGATTCAATGAAACTTGAGAGGATTAAACTATGAAAATTATTTGGCATAATTTTTGTTAAATTTTGATAAATGGCTTAACTATTTATTTAAGGATTTAAAGTTTATGAGAGGGAGAAACATTTAATTATGTTAAATCTTGTTAAACCATATGAATGGATTGGTGGAAAATAAGAAATCCTAGATTTCAACCAATAATAAGGCTGAAATCAGTTTTTCATTAAAATAATATAATTTAATAACTCAAAAATTTTGGTTGATAAGGCTTTAAATTAAATCTTGCTTAAATTCTTCCAAAATAAAATCTCAAACATCCCCAAGCGGCCTAAAGACCTGTTTGGTTGGAAGATTTATGCTTTGTTTGAGACGATTTTTTTTGCTTTTTAAAGCAGCTTTTAAGTTTAAAAAATAATTTTTTTTACTAAAAAGTCGCTTTAAGGAATAAGAAAATTGTCCCAAAGGAAGCCTTAGAAACTAATTTGGGCATCTCCAGCCAAACTCTAAACAACTTTAAGGCATAGCTGTTATGCTCCATCGAATGAAAAAAAAATAACTAATCGGTGGAGGGTGAACAGTGCAACGCCAATATTGGGGTTGCACTGTTCACCTATGCGATTTTTTGTCTCAACTGGATTTGTCGAAGAACACTCGAAAGATGAGAAAGATGGTTAACTTCGCATAATCGCGCAAAATGGAGTTCGATTAGAGACGAATCACGGCATTTTTGAGTTTCATTGCATTTTGGAGTGAAAAATGAGAATTTCGGTTGGAGATGCCCTTGGGATCACCACAATGTTCTATAAAGTTATTATCATGAATATAGCTTAGCTATTTTGATTATAAAAAATAATTTTTCACAACAAAACTTTCTAAGAAATAGTAAGCGGCAACACAACAAGAATAGTGGCCAAATAAAATTATAACGAAATTATGATTGTAGTCTAAAAAAATTGCATCAAAAGATCAAAAAACTAAGATCAAAAGCATACAATAAAGAAGATCTCAGATTACCAAAAAGTATAACCAACTCACTTATGATAGTAAGAGCGAATCCTTTGGTCATGCTTCAGAAGGCAGCAAACAAGTTCCTCCAGTGAGAGAGAATCAAGGTCGCACTGTAACTTCCTTGCAGCTGCAAGCTTATAACGCTCCATATCATACAGATGAGGAACCCAGTGATGGTAAGGCCCAATAGCGAACAGCTGAGGCACAAATGCTTCTGGCTTGTGAAAAAACAAGCCTTTGGGGACGAAGAAGATACAGACCTGTACCTTAACTTTTGCATCTTCTTCGTCAATCGTCTCGCTTAGAGCAGTTTGAACTTGAGAGAGCCATCTGTGCTCATCAATGGCGATAGGGCCTTGGTTATACGGCCCTGGGATGAAGTTGTAAGAAGCCATGGATCGATATGAAACTAATTTATGGACACTTCAGAAGGAGATTTGAATGGGTTTTGAGGGTCTTACTGTTTCAGGATATATAGGCGATTCTTGGTCTTATGTTATTATTTGATGGTGTTTTTTTTTTTCTTTTAAAGTGCAAATAATAAATGCAAAGTCTCAATAAGAATTACGCCTCTTTCAAACCAATTTTGTTTATTTTATTTTCCATCGAAATCTTATTTTTCTGCTTCTATAAGTAGAAATTTTACTTAATCAAAATTAATGAAATTGAAATTATTGCAAGACCTACTAGATTTATTATTTCTCCAAATTGAGATTTTTATGAAAAAAAACAAAACAAAACAGTTTTGCATAATTCATTTGGTAATTAGCAAAGTGTTTAAGAATTAACTTTGTTTTTCTTTTAATAATTGCTGGTTCCACAAAACGGCTTGAAGAATATGATCAGTAATTAGTGAAATTGTTAGGAAGTTATTGCAATTGCTCTGAATGTTTTTTTACTCAACTTTGTTTGATCATAGAAAGAACAAAATATGGACATTTGAATATTTTGAAAGTTCAATTATCCAAAAATTCTATTTTGACTCCATTGGAAAATTCATGGAAGTTGCATATGCTGATCAATGCCTGATTTTCTTTTTTCAAATTATAAGATTAAACTTCTATGGAGAAATATTTTAAGAGATTATCAAAATCAAATTTATCAACACCTTCACTTCAGGTAAATTAAAATTATGAAGAGCAAAATTGAAAATGGTATTGAATAAAAAAGATGGTCACAAGCCCGGATGAAAAAAAATTGAGAGAAATTTTTAAAATGTTATTTTGGGCCCTCGCTATAAAAATTTTCTTGCTCTGCCACTACTCGCCTTCATTTGCTATTAAAGACCTTCACGCATTATTCATGTTGGATTGGAGGTCACACAAGAGCTCACTGTGGTGGTTAATTTCTTCCTTTGTGTTGACCCCCACACAAAAAAACCATGCAAAAAGAGATGAAAATGATAATTTAAAAATGTGTGCTTTGATAAAATGCATCACTTAAGGGATCAAATAACATTCGAATACCGAATGGATGGTATCGTTGTGATCAGGACACTGAACTCTGCTGGGTCGAGGACCCCTCGCAGTTGAATCGGACGAGATTGGTCAAAAGGGACGACCGACACCCGAAATTAAAGTGCAAGACTGATCAAACGATTTCGGATCGACGAACAGACATCATCGTTGACTTCAGAATGTTGGAAACCTATAAAAACTACATTTTGTTTATTCAATTTGGAGTATCAAGATTGGTAGCACAAATCCTAATGTAATGCAAAGATGCGTATATCGAGGAAACGAGGCCTCGAAGATGCTCTAACGACGTCCGATCGACAAACGGACAGCCCCATTGCGTCCGGAACGTCGTCGACATTCAGTATACACATTTTATTTAATAAATTCGTATCATCTGAGATGGTGGCGAATTTCTAAGCAATTCAAATATGATATAAAGCCCTACGTTACGACGGACACGAGGCCTCAAAGACGCTCGGACGACGTCTGATCGACAAACGGACAATGCCATTGCGTCCGGAACGTCATCAACATTCAAAATGTACATTTTATTTTATAAATATGGATCATCTGAGATGATTGTGAATTTGTAGGCGATGAAAATATGATATAAAGGCCTGCGTTACGACTGAAACGAGGCCTCGAAGACGCTTGAACGATGTCCGATCAACAAACGGACAACGCCATTGCGTCTGAAACGTCGTCGATATTCAGAAAATATATTTTATTTGATAAATTTGGATCATCTGAGATGGTGGTGAATTTTTAGGTGATGCAAATATGATATAAAGGCCTGCGTTACGACGGAAACAATGCCTCGAAGATGCTCGGACGACGTCCGATCGACAAGCGGACATCACCATTGCGTCCGGAACGTCGTCAGCATTAAGTGTCTATATTTTATTTGAACAAATTTGATCATTTAAGGTAGCGTCGTAAATTTCAAAGGTGATTCAAATATGATGTAAAGGCATGCGCTATGAGGAAAACGAGGCCTCGACGATGCCCAAATGAAGTCCGATCGACAAACGGATAGCGCCATTGTATCCGGAACGTCGTTGGCATTAGGAATATATATTTTGTTTGATAAATTGGATCGTTTGAGGTGATGTCGTAAATTTCAAAGGCAATTCAAATATGTTACAAAGGCAAGCATTTCGAGGGAGATTAGCCTTGACGATGATCAAACGATGTTTGATTGCAAAACGGACTGCGTCATTGGGTCCGGAGCACCGTCAATACTATGAATGCGCTACCAATTTGTTCGAATACAGTTTTGCACGTAAATCGAGACAACGAGCATTTCAAGGGAATTAAGTCTCGTCGCCACCCAAACGATGTCCGATCGCGAAACAGACTAGATCATTGCAACCGGAACATCGGAAATACCCTAAATACACTGTCAATTTGTTCAATTATGATAATCGGCAAAAATTGGCACGTAAAACGAGACAGTCGACACGCAAATTGAGGAGTTTCACACAAAACGAGGTGATTTTTCAGTAATTAATGCATTGCTGACCTTTCCAATCAATGTGAATATCAGTTATAGCAAGTCATTATTTACATGAATTTTGACTTTAGATGAAAATGACAACTCATAGCAAAAATTAAAATCTCATTGAATGCTAACCTCGTATGCTCTGAATTAAATCTCTGCCAATTCTCCTAAAATCCCACTGAGGTCTCTGTCCTTTTGCTGAGACCTCCTCGATGCTACTTCCTTATTGCGTTAAAATGAGAAGGCTATCTCTTCTCTTTGGATGAGAGAGGCAAGGCAACAAAAGAAAACCCTTCTTTCCCACCAACAGAGCTCCGGCCACCACAGCTCATACCCGATCTCAAAGCCTCCTCTCTAGTTCACAAGTCAGTGGTCAGCCTCCCAGCGTGCTACAGCTCACGTGTACATCTCTGCTTCTCTGATTTCCACTCACCACAACACCAAACCGTAAGCTAAACTCCACTCTCACGGCTTGTTCTAGATCAGAAAAAGAGCTCGCAGCCCTTACCATCTCTCTAGCTGAATTCCTATAGCCTCGTCCGTCCATCCCAACAACTGAATTAAAAAAGTCTTCACAAACTCTACTACTGCTCTTGTCCTATTCATCCAAACCAAGCTTAGGTTGAAGGCTTTCTCAAGCTGCGGATCCCATCTACTTTCTCCTGTGCCGAGCAAAATAAATCCTACCCCTTCTACTTGACCTATCCAATTCTCTGCCAACAGCAGCTTCTTCCCTATTCCACTCATACTCAAAGCCAAAGATTCCCTGCACCATACTTTTACCCATTCCTAACTCCTCCCTAAAGCTACTGTCAGCTATTTCCCAAATCACCTCCAACGCTTAAACCAGATCATAGTTCACCCATAACTTTCCTCAAGTTGGTGGACTAGTAGCTCTCAAAGTCAAAAAGGAAATATATGTACAGTAAATCCTACTCTTTTCCTTTGATCTCTACACTCACCTTTGCTTTATTATTTATGTTATGATTGTTACTGTTTATTAGTATTATTTAGAGTTGATAATATAACAGTTGCTTGCATTATATATATATTTGCATGCATGAGTGTGTATGAATCATTTTATATTATTTGGTTAGTTGATATTATATTCATTATTAGTTATGAGGATAACAGCCACCTGTGCTATTATTAATAATTTAATAACATTACAAATATTTTGGCTTTTATTATCAGTGGAATTCTTTGAAAAGCACTTTCAAAATTTATGATGATTTGTCATATATCCTTTTACCATCTTTAGCTGTGAATATTAGTTGTAAGGGAAATATACAAAAAAAGAAGAAGAAGAAAAAAAAAAAAAAAGAGAGAAAAAGAAAAAAAAAAGAGAAGATGACAAAAAAAAAAAAAAAAAAAGAGAGATTTGTTTCAAAAAAAAAAAAAGAAAAGAGAAAAAAAGGGAGAAAGAAAAGAAATTTTTTTTTATCTCGATTTTTGAACCCTTGTTTGCTCTCTTACCTCGGCATGCGTGTCGAGTCGGTGGTCTTCCTATACACACTTTTCTTAGCGTGGTGGGAGGGGCAACCGGCGCGACACCCACGACAAGCTAGGTAAGCGAGCGATCCTCGGTTTCAAATCTCTTCTTCGGAGTTTGTAGCGCACCGGAAAACCGCCTATGCACGCTTTTCTTAGCGTGGTGGGATGGGAACCCAGTGCAACGCGTACGACGAAGGAGGGATACTCATGAGTACCCGCTTGCGGGGAAATAACTGCTTTTCTTGCAAAATATTTTAAAAAAAAAATACTTTTTTCTTGCAAAATGTCCATGCACGTTTTTCTTAGCGTGGTGGGGGATCAAAAAATACACGGCCGCGGTGTCCTCGAAAGAGGGCATCTACCATGCACACTTTTCTTAGCGTGGTGGGAAAGGCCCAGTTTCTCGTAGTTTGCCCTTAAACGGGGGAGACGCCGGGAGGCTGCCGAAATTTCGGGTGAACATAATGCTTTATTTGGGCTTAAGTGAACTTAAACTCAAATCATTATTTGAACAATTTGGACATTAATTTGCATTTGCAAGGACAGCAGGGGACTCGATGAACTGAAGAGGCTCACATTGAGCCTGAACTCTATTTGAACTTGCAAAGACTACTTGTGACATATGACTTGAACTTGTGCTTTGAACTCAAACAAGGACATGAATTGGAACCAAATTTGGTTGGAACATTAAGTGAACCAAATATAAAAAAATTTGAAACTTTAAGATTTGATTCAAATGAGCATTGAATAAATGATTATAAATCCAATTTGGATTAAGGCTTAATGTCTAAAATCAAAATCATGAACTATGATTGATAAAATCAAATATTCAAGCATGAATTGATCATATGCTTAAAGGTGAAGTTTTGGATAATAAAGAATTTATAATTATCATCTCAATTGTAATGGAGATGTTGGAGAGCACATAAAAAGAAAATTGTAAGAAGGTATGGCTTGGTTACAAAGCCATCCATATGAGAACTTTGGAGCATGAAAATTAATTTGTAATATTGGGTATAATTCACTCCTAAGTGACAATTGATTGAACAAAAATGAGGCATGCCATGAATAGAAGCAATGTATCTATATTGTGCTCTTAAGTGATTGAAAGTGAATTGAAGATGATTGGTGCCAAGCAATCGACACAAGGTGCTTAGTAAAATTATCATCCAAAAAGAAGTCCCTTTCAAACTACAAGTTATGTTTAAGGATAATGAAGATTGTGTGACCTCTAGCATCATTCACTCACAAATGATAGTGAAGGGTCATGCAAATTATTTAGCTTGAACGATCCACAAAGAGCATGAATGATTGTGACAATCCATATACAAAGATATACCAAGGACTTGTGGTAAATCAACTTTTAATTACACACAAACATGTCATGTGACAATGGATTTGTAAAATACTGAATGAAATATTCATGAATCATAACGAAAGCTCCAACAATTGATCTTTTTTTTGAGATAATTACAATACATGAACATTGAAGATCTTTAAGAATACAGATAACGGCTTGCAAGCAAGCAAGGATAGTTGGTGTATGGAATCCCCAACATCCCATTCATAAACAATACAATCATAAGGAGCATGACCATGATGATTTGATGACAAACCAACTCCAACCAAGTTCTGAATGTCAAATTGAAGAAGATTATCGAGGCTTATGAGTTCTCGATGAATCAGTGATCACCGAAGCTTACACTGATGATTTCATAGGGCTCAAAGATGAAGGATATATGGTGTACATTAGCTCTTACGGGCCGTTGTAGAAGACTGTTGTACGCACTAGTTAAGCATCATCCACAAAACAAAAGATAAAGATCTGCAACACATACGATCTCTCTACGAAGACAAATGTATGTGTCAAATGCCACTTTGGGTAGATGCAAAAAGACTTCAGTAAATGCAGTATCCTGAAGTCAATTTCAGTCTGTGAAAGAATACACTTACCTGTCTATTTATAGCAGTGGAGAATGTATTATATGAGTCAAAGATCACAACAAAATGCATAGAGGATACGACAAGTACAAGCTCCTACGACCTAAAGCAGGAGACTTGTTAGTGCACTACGATCCACCTGCAGAAAGCAACAAGTAGTGCACGACAGTCCACCTGTACGAAGCAGCGAACAATTCTATTCAGAAGCTGCTACGCCACGCCACCGAATCTGTAACATTCGTACAAGCAGACAGAAAGCGTCTATTCCAATAATACCCCACACGTGCACAATAGTTTGTATACACATAGGCACACTAAAAGGGGTAAATGTAATCAAATACCCGCATGGGCCCCGGCGAGCATATTATTGGTACACACGTGACGTCTAGGGATGCTGCACGGGTTGATAAGTGAATTCAGGTTCGAAACCGATCCTTCTATACGGGTCAATAAAAGTTGACAGGGTTCGAACCAACAAACAAATATACGATTGTGGTGACCGTCATATTTGTCTTAATACATTCATATTAGACCTTCAAGGCCTATAACAATGAGAATTCACTATCAAAGGGCATAAAGCCTACGAAACCCGATCCTCTGTTGACAGCCTGACAGAGTTGACAAGGTTCAATCCATAAAAAGCAATGACACCCCGATGATATATGGCCGTGTTGGACGAAGATCTCAATCGGAGGGGTGCACAAATATTTTCAAATGTCTCCCAAATATCCAAATGCCTATCAAAATCCAAAACTCTACAAAAATACCAAAATCCAAAAATCCAAAAAAAATCTCAAAATCCTAAAACCCCAAAAATATTTAAAATTTGAAATCTAACCATCCATACTTAAAGCAAATTTCATCCACCCTCCACAACAGTTTGTCGGGGTGGACAAATCAAAATTTACCTCAGCTCACAAAGAACCAAATGCCTAGTCGAAAATGTTACTAGGATCCATTCTCAAAAAGTCTCTTGCCAGTAAGGACGTGGTACATGTCCTCTAACCGACAGTTTCGCCGCCAAATGGCACTGCAGGTAAACAGTTATGACCCGGGGCCCTCTAAACCGAGTGGTTTTGCCGCCAAATGGCACCACAAAATACCGGTTATGGCCAGCGCTAGTACGCTCCTTATTGTCATCAAATCCTTGAGATATGAATCAATAGGATATGATCGATAGGGCACAAAGCCCTCTGTAAGCTAAGGTGGATTAATATTTATCCCCTTAGACAAACATTCACCCCAGGTCTACAAGGTCCCCTTGGACGAAGTAACCCATGGCTGCCGACAAGGATCCTTCTGTCAGGTTGGGTCGACTACCTCCTCTGACTAAGTAGACCAGGGACCACAATGGCCCGGGACGACGGAACCATGGGATCTTGATCGGGTCTATCATCCATTCCCCCACCATCCGCTTTAAGTTTAAGATGGTGAAATTTCTATTTTAAATATTAACCCTTCTAAAACCATCAAATATCCCAATCTAAATCTTCAAAATTCCAAATCCAAACCCATGCTGCTACTATATGCTAGATGCACGTATCTCTATACGAATCTGATTGATGACTAGCCTTAATCGAAAGTTCTCTCTCATGGTCGGGAGGGGTAATTAACTATAGAGGCTTGCACCTATAGGAAACCAGAACTCAGATCATAAAGTCCTTGTGAAATGAGGGCGAAATCTCTGGGTAGTGTCTTATCTACAAACCCATCTGCCTTCCAAAATTTACCTCGGAACTTAATCAGTTAAAACTCTCTCACCGAATAAAAAAAAAAAGCGGTGAGCGGAGGCCGGGGCCGAATTTTCGGAGCCCACACTTTGCTATCATTTAAGCCAGTTTGCTTACTACGACGTCGTTGGCTCACGTGCTTCATGTCAAGAAGAATTCTGAAAGAGTTGCCAACGAAGGTTCTTTGCCTTCTTCTATGACGTTATTCCTGCCGGATCGGATGTCACAATGAGAGCTCACCTTATTTTGAAACTTATAGTTTGTGCGTTTTTTTGAAGAAGAGTTTTGAAAGAGTCACTAAAGAAGCTTTTTCGCCTTCTTCTTCTGTCATCGGAAGTCACGAGTGGGAAGTAATGATTTTTTTTCTCTGGCATGCATCTACGGCTATTCTCCATCATCTTGCTTACATTTTTGGTGAAGATATGTAAGAACTCCAACAATTTGGCTATACCTTTATTTGTTTGCTTTTATTTTCCTTCTATGACGCCGTAGTTGAATTCATGTTATATATTTTGGTCGGAGAAATTTATAAGCAAACAATTATGTGTTCTCATTCGTATTCTCTTTTTCCTCTTATTCTCATCTCCATTTACGAATGCCTAAACCCTAAATGGAGGAATTGAGCGGAAATAAACATTATTTACCTTCTAATTATATCTTGAATATTTGATTTAGGTGTTATTACAAGGAATTGGTTTGATCAAGTAAATATGAATATGTGTGTATTACAAGGAATTGGTTTGATCAAGTAAATATGAATTGGTTTGAAAAGCAACTAAGGAATAAAAGTTTTTTATCCACTGGTTGCTCGAGGCAAGCAAGGAATATAAAAACTTCATAACTATGACCTCACTCAATTAGAAATCCCACAAAAAATTTGACTGATACTACTATGAATAAAAAATATATCAAAAAAGACAACTAGAAGCATATAAAAAAAATTATTGCTTTCTTTAACAGGCAATGAGGCAATTTAATCATTGTAATAGGCAGTGCGAAATTTTGTAAATGAATATAATTGACTTGTTACAAGAGAAAAAATATCGATCACATATTAGATGTAAAAGTATCGGAAGCGGATATATATATAATATATATATATATATATATATATAAATATATATATAATATATATATATATATATATATATATATATATATATATATAATATATATATATATATACTCATTTTTGGCCATACTGTATACTTAATTTCATGGCATTATTTTGTTCACAAAAAATTATTTGTGTCTTTATTGTCTTCTCTCATATTGAGCTAGGTTTCTTCTATGTTATAATTGTTGGTGAAAGCATTTAAAGAGGATTATTGGTAAGTTAAAACTTTTTTTCTTGTCACTTGTCATTATTTGAATCCCATGACATCTTCTATTATTCATGCAATAATACAGAAAAAGATTAAGCTGTGTTTTTGCTTGGTGCAATCATTTGGCCCAAGAGTTGGAATTTGTATGGTAATGTTGTGTTGTATTTTATTGTTTTATAGAAATATTTTGTATAGTTGTATTTTTTATTTTGTTGCATAATAATGTTGTGTTTCCTTATGTTATTATTATTGTATTTTATTTTCTTTGTGTTATTTCAATGGGTCGATGAAGAATCTACTATTATTTTTTTAAATAATTCATATGTGGTGACTATTGATCATATTCATTAATGAATTTTTGGTAGCTATTATAAAAAAACCTAATTTATTTTTCTTATGCGTTATCTCTCAGTTGGCTGAAGAATCTGTTGTCATTTTTTGGACTAATTCTCCTAAATTTCTTTTGATTGTATGTATAGTTCTTGATGAATTGTGCATTTATCACTTAATGAATTTTACATGTTATTGTTTGTGTTGTAATATAACTAATTTAAATCTTTAATGATTGTGGAGTTGGTGTTATTTATATTACTAATTTTCTTATTAAAGAATTTATTGTTAGTATATACTTTCATTGTAATTCTTTTCTATTTTATAAATCACTTTCCAACCCAAACATAAGCAACTTGTTTTAGAGCAACTTGCTTTAGAACAGTAAAACTTTGAGTATAATGATTTTTTAAATTATATTTTTTATTTAGAGTGTAATGAAATTAATTTTATTTTTTAGGATTTTTAGTTACTTAATTGCGATTTTCTTAAACATATCCCAATTAGTTGAAATTTAAGGAAGTTGTTATATTCCTTATGCATGAAAATTAAGGATTTACTAAAGGATAGACCATATGAACTCCAATTAGTTTGAAATTTAAACCGTGAGTCAGTACTAACACAAGGTTTAAGACCATCAAAGCCTCCCTAAGGTTTATAGTGATTTTTCAAAATAAATACATCTATACTTTAAAAAAATTCATTTTAGGCTATCTTAAATAGATATTGGTTTAAAATTAGTGGTTAATTAATTATCCCCATAAAAGTTATTTGAAAATCCAAAAATGTACATCTCAAGATGTCTTATGGATTTAAAGTTATTGAAATTTAAATTTCTTGGTCAAAAATCTGACCTAAATACCTTAAATTCAAATTGAGGCTTTAATTGGATTCAAATGTCCTCGAATAATTTTGGACATGTATAACATTTTCAAAAATTATCCCTGAAAATTTGAGCTCAGTTTGAGTTGATTAAATGAAATAATCCAAGAAATATTGTAAGATGTGTTTCTTAAATTACTTTTAATATACATAAATTGGACTCAATTCATTATAATAGTTGTAGATCTTCTAAAGTTTAATCAATAGAGCTCTTAGTCACCTAATTTAGTCAAGTGGCTGATGAAATGTGATTTTTAAAGTTTGAATCAATTCTATTAATTATTTCCATGGAATAAGAAATACAATGTTAGGCTATTCACAATGTATGAGCTTTAAATTATGAAATTACATGTAGGAAAGGGTTAATTGAGAGGGGTTTTTCCTATATGTAAATTCAAGTACAGAGGAGCTCATCTCCTTCAAACTGCCATAGATGGTAAGCATTGGATGATGATCTAAGTGTTTGGCTGGAGTAACTCATTAGAGCTTTGTCAGATTTGCATAAGAGTTTATGTGTAATTATGGGCATATTGGGAAAACAAATAAAAGGCTTTAGGGAGTGGATCTAAAAAAATAAAAAAAAAACATATACTCTTTAAATTTTAGTGTATTTTTGGTAGATGATCACTACGTACAAATCAAATTCTTGCTATTCATGACCTTGCAAATCTATCCAATTATTTGGGGTTGATCCAATAGGACATAGGTAGCTTAATAATATGGTTTGAGGCCATGTGGTTAGTTGGGCTAGCTATTATGTGTGAACCAATAGAAATATTGAGCTATTTTCTTGAATTTTAACCACCTCAAGAAGCCACTTGGTATTAGGTGTGGTGTATATGTGAATTGAAGATTCTTAAAGACAATGCATAAGTTGGTCAGGTTTAATTACTTTTGAAGATGGTCCGAAGAAATATAATTTTCACCACTTAGGCTAGCCCAAACTAAATTTCTAACCAAACTCTTCTCATGGGATGGCCGTGCAAGGTTAGGTTTAGAGACTCTATAGGCTTATAATATATGTAATGGTTTATTTTATTTTGACCTGAAGTTTAATTTGGCTTAAGGAAACCCATTTGGATTCACCTAAAATAAGTGGGCCCAAGGTATGTGATTACATGGAAAACCCTTACACACCCAATTGACTAGCTTGTGGGGTTTGGAGGCCTCACTTTTAGCTAGGCTCAATGAATTAAAGAAGAAAAACCAATTGACTAGCTTGGTAAACCTAGAATAACTTGGTCTAAACCTTGGAGTTGGTTCTAATGGCTTGTAATGATTTTTTTTTTTTTTGGGTTAATACCCGCAGAGGGGCTACGAGTTATAATAAAAAATGATTACAAAGTCCTTAAGGTAGACTAATCACTCTCTATGCTCCAACGAGCTACAAAAGAAAATAAAGAAAATTCCTATGTGTAAAAAGTCTCCACTAAGTAATATTACAAAAAAACCTAGGAACATTCTACATATGCTACAGGGAAGCATCCAAAAAAGAAAGCTATAGCTGTAGAAATGAAGCTCAAACTTTCTGCAAAAGAGGTGAAAACTGCTTGAAGCCAATTCAACTGCAAAACAAAAATGCTTCAGAGAAGAAGATTATAACAAAAAAATATATAAGTAAAATAGTAAGAATAGCAAAAATTGAATAGAAAGGAAAAAAATGTTCAAAGCCCTGAAACAGAAATAATACAAAGCACCACTAAAGTTAGAGCATGGATACAGACTATTAGAGCTCAAGATTAAAATAGAATAAGTAGCTTCATCAAGAATAAATAACTGCCACTCGATCCAACCCTCAAGAGAATAAATCATCCAATTTTCTAAGTGACCCGAGCATAAGGGGTAAGCAGAAATAACAGAAATACAAAATAGGTACAAAGAAACATCCATCCCAAAAGAACAGCAGCACCATAACAGTTCTCTACAACTCAAGCAACACAACTTGAAGCTATGGAGAGCAATGGCCAAATCATCCACAAAATTACCATAAGGACAACCAAAGACATTCCAGCATCTAACATGAAGAACCAGCGACTCCAACTTCACAGATAAGAGACAGTTGATTGCAAAGCAGCCCAGAACCCCAGCCAAATGAACAGAAACACCCCCAGCATACCAAACCAGCAACCTGAGGGAGGGAAAACACAAAAGGGAAATACTCTTAGCAAAAGTAACATTGCAATCATAGCTCAAGTCCATAACCAACCAGACAATAGCTATAATGAACAAATTTGATAGAAGAAGCCAACAAGATTAGTACAAAACCCCGTAAAGTGCAGCTAAAAAGGGGAGATCCAAAATCTGGAAGCAACAAAAATCAAATAATCGAAAGCACACAATGGGCCAGCACCAAGAGTCCCAGACTAGAAAAAACCAGCATAGGGATTCCCATAACAGAATGAGAAACTCAGGCAAAAATAGATAAACAACAATCCAAATATAGAACCCCCCAGCAAAGGTAAAAACAAACCTCCAACTAAAATAATAGCAGCAATTATAGAAGGCCAAATTAAGATGAAAGAGAGCCTCCACACCCTAGATAATCCAACCAACATATGGCAAGTTCCAAGGATTCAAGCAACAGTGCACAATAACCCAGCCAAATAGCCGGAGAGAGCAACAAGCCCAGTCGTAAATCAAGGACCGACTAACAGCACTCCAACTGAAAAGACTAAAACCAAAGACCAAACAAAATACAAAAAAGCTAAGATCTAACATAAGGATAACCAAAAGCATCTAGATTAAGTAAGCCATGAACATGGGCACGGCTAGTGTCCCAAATAAAATAAGAAAAACAAGTCAGGCTATAACCCCACATAGCCAACCAAGAGGCACAAGCATTACTATCCTTGTTGATATGGTGAAATGAATAGTTCAGGAAAAGCACCAGGTTTTTAATTTCTCTAACCATGTAGAAGAGGACCGGGGAACAACACATCTCATCCTCAGCTTGAAAAAGGTGAAAATCAAAGTCAGAGAACCTCAATGTGCAAATTAGTTAAGTTAAGAGAGATGCACAATCGAATACTATACAAATTGGCCCTAAAAATAATAATATAATAGTTACCTTGAATAGGACCTGCAAAAGAAATAATGAGGCCACCATTACTATCTATAATCACTCCACCATAACCACCAAATAAATCAGTACTAGTGCCATCCACATTAAGCTTAAATAAATTAATGGGAGGTTTATGCTGGTAGATAACATTAGAAATGGCAGGAACACCCTCCAACTTTAAAGATAAAATATTTCCAACAAAGTAACAGTTTTTTAAGTTCTTAATAAAAAACAAATTAACAACCAACAGAGCTAACACCTTATCCTTCACTTTTTGAATAACATTATAATGGCTCATTTTCCTATTATTCAAAAGAGATTGATTCCTTCGCAGCCAAAGAAACCAAAGAATGAGGGAAGGAATGAGGTTATGTATGTGACCTTTTGAGTTAATAAACCATAGCTTAAGCATCAATTTAAGAGGTAAATGAGAGTTAAAATAGTTTAGTTGAAATAGATCGTTGAAATAAACCCAAGTTTTAACAACAACAGGCCCTGATAAAAAAACATTATGCATATTCTCCTTATGAAAACAACATTGGCATTTAGAGGCCAAGAAACACCCTTTCTTGCTAAGATTATCATCTGTAGGAATAAATCTATGCAGAACTCTCCAAACAAAAACATAAATAGTAGAAGGAGACGCCCTTATGCCAGATATTATGAGAAATGCTATCAATATTTCTTTTATCTCTAAAGTTATGCCAAGCACTCTTTAAATGAAAACCACCATAATTGGAAAGATCACATAACATAATATCTCTAGATGCAGTATTGATAAGTAAGTTTAAAATATTGTGGATGATATGATCAGGGACCCTCATTGGCAAGCTTATTATAGTCCCAAGAATTATTATTAAAAAAGTTATTGACCTTAACCGATGAAGTAAAAGATGAATTCAGCATATAGTCAATAGAGTTTTTACCCAACCATCGATCTTTCCAAAAGAAAATATAACCTTCACCAAGGGCCCTAGAGATGAAGGGCTCAACCTCCCTTTTAATCTTGCAAAGCCTTTTCTAGACTAAAGAATCACCTTGCTTAGAAAAATAATTAGTAGGATGCTTACTAATTCAATACTTAGAAACCATAAAAGTAACCCAAAGACTAGCATTAGCACGTATGTTATACCAAATTTTAAAAGAAATATCCTTAGCAAGGTCATTAAAGTTCTTACAACCAAGACCACCTTCAGCCAAAACACCACAACATTTCTCCCAAGAGGCCCAATGAATTTTAGAACTAGAAGAAGTGCCTCTCCAAAAAAAATTATTAATAATCTTGTGAAGTCTATCACAAAAACTTTGAGTAGGAAAAAGAGAATCAAATCTATAAATCAGAAAATCACAAAGAACATTTTTAATAAGAACAACTCTACCCCAAAAACTAAGGAAATTAGATTCCAATAATAGCAGTCTGTTTTGAACAGAAGCAATGAGATCATCAAACAAAAAGGATTTCCTTCTATCAAAGAAAAGAGGCACTCCAAGATATTTGATAGTCAATTGAGCATGGGAAAAGCTAGTAAGATTTTTAATAGATAAAATACAATCATTAGAAATTCTCTTAGAGGCAATGAAATAACTTTTGTTTTTATTAAAGGGAAAGCCACTAACCTTCTCAAAATGTTCAAAAAAATCCAAAAGCTTCCAAATTTTATTAATAGACTCATTAGAAAACACAATAAAATCATTTGCAAAACATAAATGAGATAGAGGTACACCTCCCAAAGTTCTAAAGTAAAGGTCAGTAAGACCCCTAGAAAGAAACTCAATAACAATAATAAAGAGAGCAGGGAAAAATAGGATCACCTTGCCTTAAACCATGAAAAGTTTTGAAGAAACCTTTTTTAGAACCATTAATAAGAATAGAAAAATAAACATTTTCAATAAGGTTCTTGATAATCTTGATAAAGACAAAGTTGAAACCAAAAATGTTCTAAAATAAGGTAAATGAAATTCTAATCAATGTTATCATGGGCCTTGGCAATATCCACTTTCAAAATTAAATTACCACCTCTTACCTTAACATCCAAGTCTTGACAGAATTCCTAAGGAAACAAAATGTTATAAGTAATGGCCCTACCTTTCACAAAACCCATATGATTAGGAGAAATAATTATGAGTAAAATAATAGTTAGACGATTCATAATAATTTTAGAAATCAACTTATTAAAGAAAGTACAAAGAGTGATAGGTCTAAAATCATTCAAATTTTTAATAGAATTGTTTTTAGGAATAAGCACAATAGAAGTAGATGTAAAAAACTTAGGGATAGGAGCACAAGCAAAAAAAATCTAAAATAGCATTAAAAATATCATTACCAATAATAAGCTAGCATTTTTGAAAAAATAGAGTGGTAAACCCATCAGGCCCAGCCACAGACTCTATATTCATATCTAGCAGGGTCTCTTTATCCTCCTTAAAAGAAGGAGGTATAGAAAGAAAGATATTCTCCTCAAGAGAAATAAGGGAAGGAATGAAAGAATGCTCAATAATTTGATCCGGAGCAAAACTTTGTTAAATCTGGCATGAAAATGATTCACAGCTAAATTAGTAATCTCCTCATAATTTTTAGTAAAAGACCCATCCTCACTTTGGATTTTAATGTTACTATTTTTAGCCCTTTTTCTCTTAACCAAAGTATGAAAATACTTAGTGTTGTTATCACCTTCAAGTAAATGGTTAGCGGCAAATGTTTTCCTCCAATAAACTTATTCCTGAGCATATAAATTAAAAAGATCCTCTTTGGAGTTCTTTAAGAGAGAAAGATTAGTATATAAGTAGGAACATTCTTACAAGCTAATCAAGAGAGTTAACCAATTCTTAGCTAACAGAATATTAGAGAAAATATTTTTAAAACACATGATGGTTCCACCAATTTAAAATTTGTTTCAGCCTTTTCAACTTAAACCAGAGTCTCTTCATGCCAAAAATAGAATTATCAGGATTGAGAGGAGCTTGCCAATAAAGGTGAACAACATCCAAAAAAGAAACATGATTTAATCACATGTGTTAAAATCTAAATTGAGAATAGACATTAACTTTTCTAAACTTAACGCTAATAAGTAAAGGAATGATCTGAAAATGTTCTACTCAAATGCTGCACATTAGTGGAAAACAGAGAATTAAGCCAAGGGTCATTAACAAGCACACGATCCAATCTTTGACATAAATGACCACTACTCCAAGTGAAATTATTACATACAAACCCAATATCAATAAGATTGCAAGAAATAATCATATTATTAAAATCCTTGATAGAACGATAAGGAGGGGAACCTCCAATCCTTTCAGTAGGGTTAGAGATAGTATTAAAATCGCCACCAACAAGCCAAGGCAAATTACATATATTATGAAAATAAAAAGTTACTCCCAAAGCATTATTCTAGAATAAAGAGACGAAGCAGCATATACAAAAGAATCATAGCAAATAAAATTAAGAGCCTCTACTTACAGTGCAAAACTGGGTAAAGTCACCAATACATCAATTTTATATCGAATCTTTCCAAAAAAACCCAAATCTTGTTAGCTACATGGCAATAGCATGATTAAAAGCCCAAAAAAAGAGAAAGACTAATTAGCCTAGCAGAAGAGATAAAGGCTCAAGAAAAACAAGAATAGAGATATATTACACACATAAGTTCTTAACACGAATTCTAGAAGAAGGACACTAATCCCCTCACATCCAAATAATAGTATTAAACATAAACAACCAAATTAATGAGAAGTATGCGACGAATTTCTAATGATGTTGAAGAGAAATATGCTTAGTTTCCTGCCTCTTTTACTATGAACCTTGCTAAAACTAAAATCATTATCACTCTAGCAAAACATTTAGCTGCAATAGCATTTCCTCAGTATCAGTCAAAGCAATTATATATAATAATAAGAAGAGAGAGTATTACTACCACTTGGGTGTTCCCTTAAAGAAGTTAGTTGAGGACATTCATCCTCCATAAACATTTCCTCCTCATCAAAAACATCAGTCTCTCACTACAAGTTCTTTATTACTTTTCGGAAGAGGAGAAGCATTCTCCATAATAACAAATTCTCCTTCCTCAAAAGGACACATTATAGCCACTTGAATACCAAAGCTTCCGACATTAAGAGATTAGTAGAAGTAGGAATAAGCACTTACCATTAAAATTATTAGCATTAAATTACATGATGTGCAAGTAGATGTAACAACAACATTAGTACTAGTAGGAATTTCATAGTTAGTCAAGTCATGATCCATGTTGTTTTCACAAGTAATATTAATATCAGCATATGGTTTAACAATATAACCTGGATCAAGATTCAAAGAACCATCATTAGTAGTATAAATAATAGGGTCCTCCATATTAACCTCCATTGGATCAACAATAGGATTGGAGGTATTATCCTTTAAATTAGCTTGAGTAGGATCAGATACATCCTGAGCAGGCATATCCTAATTTTGTTTCAAAGATCTCTTTTCTTTACAGAGGTGAGGATGTTTCCAAAAGCATTCATTTATTCCTTGCCCATGAATCTTGCAAAAAGAACATAAAATAGGTAAAATTTCAAATTCAACTTTTTAGAAATACCCCTTAACTTCTGACCCGATCCATATCTCTATAGGATGTTTCTTGGAGTCATCAAGTTAAACTAGAACCCGAGACACCGATGGCCTAAAGATAGCAGCAGTAGCTTGATCCGTTTGTAACGGCCTCCCAAATATAGAAGCCATACCAAAGAGAATTTGACGGTTAAAGAAATGGAGTCTCAAATTCAGAAAAGAAATACAAATAGGAGTAATAGGGGATTTCTACCAAACATTAAAATCTGAGACCAATTAAACGCATTACAGATCGAATAGAAGACCCTACAAAAACCAACTAAATCAGACATAGCAAGTTGTAAGCAACAACTTGTAAGCAATCTAATGTAAACGCTGCAGATAGTTTAGGTTAAAAAAATTTTACTGACATCAATATACTCTCAAAACAAATTTACCAACAAGTGTTAAAAAAAATGGAGCAGCTAACAGATCAACAACCGAGTCTTCAAACAGGAGAATTGAACAGCCCTTGAGAGAGGACTACACGAATTTTAGATTCGAAGAAGCAGAGGAAGTGCTGGCAAAAACATCTTTAAAAGAATGCGACTTCCCCTCACCAAGAGAGTAAGGGTTCAGGTTTGGGATCGATGACAAAAAGTGGCATCATCGACCTGCACCGAAGCTCAACAAAACTTCAAAACAAAGAAAATCATAGAACAGAACACACATAGATAAAGAAAATATTCAAAAAAATCGAACAAATGAGCCACGGAAAGAGAAAACTGAAAGTGCTCTAATACCACTTGAAAGTTCGTTAGGGATGTTATGCCCTATGAACTGGCCCAATTAAGAGAGAGGTGAATTAGTAAAAAAATATCTTTCAATCAAAATACAAATCAAAACCAATATCATCACAATAAAAACCAAAGTACATAAATTAAATGCGGAAGTAATAAAGAAAGAACACACCGATTTATAGTGGTTCGGTCAAACCTTGACCTACGTCCACCCTTGGAGTACCCCCAAGTATTGCACTAAAATAAGTGTCTCTCCTTTAGCCCCCCACAACTAGGCAGAGAAGCTCTTACAAAATCACTTCCACCTTCCCCAGTGCGGCGGAATTGCCGGTCCTTTGACACCAAAGAGATCTTCTTCTTTGGTGAACTTCCCTCAAGACAAGCCTGGAATCCGACAGTATTAAGGTGCAATACTGTCGGAGCAACCGTGTGGAATCCCCCTCTACACTCCCTTGAGTCCCCCTCACAGGATCTTCTCCCTCTCAGACTTCACATATTCCTCACTCCCTTTCAAGATCTCTCTTTAAATTCCTCCCAAAGAATGAAGCTACAATGGCTGTCAAAGACACTTACTAAGTGTCATGTCATAGCTTAAATAGAAGATCTCAAAATGAGCTCATTAATGCAAGTTACCGACTTTATCGTCCAGGATGATACTAATATTGTCATGTACGATCAATACAAAATAAGCCCAACAGTAGGGAGACTATTGAGACGATCAGAAGAAATTTGTTCATATCGTCCAGATGATATATATCGTCCAGACGATTAAACAAATCGTGAATATCATCCTGAACATCGCCCTGAAAAAGAGCTGTCTGATGTCCAATCGTCCAGCGTATCAGCCTGGACGAATTTGCGATCGTCCAGGAAGATTTGATTGTGCAATAAAGTCATAATTGCTTTCCTTAAATTCCAGAGAAATTTTGGAAAAATTATTGTGGATCGTCCTAGACGATATTTTATAGTCCTGGACGATCCTCTAGATGATGTCCAAAAATAAGTAATTCTTAAATAGATCTGGCGGCAGATTCTTTCTATTTTGAACCTATCGTCTTGGCCGATACAAAATCGTCCAGGACGATGTTATTTATATAATAACAGCTGCTTTAATGAGGATGCCCTAATTAGGATTTCTACTTTTGGACAGATCATCCAGGACGATATAAATATCATCCCGGACGATGTTACCAAAAATAGAAATCTTTAGGGAACAACAGAAAATCTTTCAAGTTACAAATCATCAGGAGCCAAACCAAATACAATAGACTCAAGAAAGGAAAAAAGGTACAAACTGACTCAGACATAGTCTACCCAATCTTGAGCTGATTCCAAATTGCAGTTCGATCGTGTGAACATGAAATGTCAGTTGATAAGGTAGTCGTAGAGAAATAAGAGTGTTTACTATCATCAAAATAATAAACCATTAAAATAGATTCGCAACAATCTCCCCTTTTTTGATGATAGCAAATAATTCAATTTGAATTTTTAAAAAAGAAATATTTTCTCCTAATCTCTCCCTCACTAGAATAAAACTTTAAAAATAGGGGAGATAAAAAAAAATTATTATTTTTTAACTTTTTGAAAGAGAGAAAAAAGACAAAGGATACAAATAACACAATTTTCTCCCCCTTTGACATTATCAAAAAGAGAAGGGGCACAAACAAAATGATTAAAAGATAAAAATGATCTCTGATATAGTGAACAAATTTACCAACAATTGAACCATGAATCATGTTTTTCAAAATCAAGTATCGAAAGTATCAAGGGTTTTCTTAAACTTTTAAGCAACACAAGAATGGTAAGCATTAAATTTTGTGGGCTCATTTTATGCCTTTTATCAATTTGAATGGCGCTCTTTGCGCTCTTTAATTTTTGATACACTTGTGTATATTTTTTAATTTGCGTCTTTGCGCATTCTTTATTTTTGGCATCATTGGCCAATTTTTTTTTAATATGCTACCTTTCTGAAATCTTAAAAACAAAAGTAAACCCACCCTATTGATAAAGCGAATTCTTTATTAAGAAAATTATGAGTTAGATTCAAAAACTTACAAAAGATCCCTATGCGATAAATAAAATGTAGGGAGATAAAAAATTTTAGTTTCAAAGATTAATTTAAAATATGAAAAAGATTTTAAATCAAAAGTAGAATAACCTCTTTTAGGAAATAGAGATTGAGAGTAAAAAACATGAGTTTCCTTCCTTTGACAGTTTTTAGAGAAGTCAATCACAACTTACCAAAGATTTCAAGAAAAGACAGGAAATAGATTTTTCATTTTTAGAAAAGTGAATGTATGTGTTGATCAGAGAGAAACCAAAAAAAAAAAAAAAAAAAGAAAGCAAGAAAAGGATAAAAAAAATGAAAATCACAAAAAGAAAAGATCAAACCAAACATGCAAAAAAAATAAATGCAAACAAAGGTTTAAGCACCATCTTGCTCCTAGTCTGATGCTTTAGAGACCAGGTCTGTTAGGAGATTTTTTTCATTTCATTATTTCTCGAGTTTAAAATTTACTTCACTTTATCCTTTTCTTTCGCAGGAAGAATTCTTAAATTAGGGCAGTAATTTTTCATATGTCTAGGCTTCCTACATCAAAAGCAAATAACGTTAGAAGAAATATTAACATCCTTACCATTTTTCCCTTTATTCCTCTTTTGTTGATGCTTGCTTTGGTAAGCTTTTTTATTTGCTTGACAAGTCATTGCATTCGTCACCAACTAAGCTATCTTTTCTTTATCTTCAGCTTTTAGAACAATCGTTTCACCTCACCAAAAGTCTTGACCCAACCTGCTCGTAGGCAAGAGTGAGCCAATCAAATATCAATAAATATTTATTCAAATCTTTTGATTCACAAATAGCAACTACTTTAGCATTAAACGTATCCAGTAGACAATGAAGAATTTTATTAACTTTTTCAAAATTTGAAAATTCTTCACCTAAAGCATATAATAATGTCACAATTTGAATAAACCTAGTATACATGTCTAAGATCGTCTCATAAAATTTCATGGAAAAAAGTTCAAAATCATGCATTAACATATTCAACTTGGATTGCTTGATTTTACTAGTACCTTCGTATATGGTGTGTAGTTTATCTCAAATATTCTTACCAGTATTCGTGGATACTAACATAAAATCTTCAGAATAAAAGCACAAAAAGCAATTAAATGATTTTGCATTCAATTGAGCATTGATTGTTGTTCTTCCTTGTTCCATGATTAAAAGGAATATCAATTTTAACTCCATCTATATCAGTGATGGTAATAATAAACCAGTTAAAATCATAGCCACATGCAAAAATCAATTGATGTAAAAAAAATAGACATGCAAATTTTCCAAAAATCAAATGTAATATTTTCAAATAAAGGTGGTCTGGTGATTGAATAACCTTCCGCAATAGTACGATTACAAAAATTAACCATGGATCAAAAATTCAAAAGCTTTCAAAAACTTATTTTATGAATCCTGCTCTGATACCACTTGAAAGTGTTCTAATACCACTTGAAAGTTCGTTAGGGATGTTAGGGACTATGAACTGGCACAAAGCTAATTAAGAGAGAGGTGAATTAGTAAAAAAAATCTTTCAATCAAAACACAAATCAAAATCAATATCACCACAATAAAAACTAAAGTGCAGAAATTAAATGCGGAAGTAATAAAGAAAGAATACACCGGATTTATAATGGTTCGGTCAAACCTTGACTTACGTCCACTCATGGAGTGCACCC
>CM039724.1:11659531-11687383 GCA_022539455.1 Dendrobium nobile
AGATTGTAGTTTTATAAAATGCTTCTATAGTTCTCTTCTCTCCATATTGTATTCTTTGTGTTGTAGTTCTAATGAGGATTAATAGAGATTTTTGTTGGTTTTAGCATAAAAATTCTTGGTTAAATGTTAGTATCTCCAAGTATTGCACTAAAATAAGTGTCTCTCCTTTAGCCCTCCCACAGCTAGGCGGAGAAGCCCTTACAAAATCACTTCCACCTTCCCCGATGCGATGGATTTGCCGGGTCCTTTGACACCAAAGAGATCGTCTTCTTTGGTGAACTTCCCTCAAGACAAGCCTTGAATCCGACGGTATTAAGTGCAAGCCTGTCGGAGCAACCATATGGAATCCACCTCCACACTCCCTTGAGTCCCCCCTCACAGGATCTTCTCCCTCTCAGACTTCACCTGTTCCCCACTCCCTTTCAATCTCACTCTTCAAGTTCCCCCCAAAAGAACGAAGCTACAATGGCTGCCAAAGACACTTATTAAGTGTCATGTCATAGCTTAAATAAAAGATCTCAAAATGAGCTCATTAATGCAAGTTACCGACTTTATCGTCCAGGACGATACTAATATCGTCCTGTACGATCAGTACAAAATAAGCCCAATCAGTCGGGACGATTTGAGATGATCAGAAAAAATTTGTTCATATTATCCAGGATGATAATATATCGTCCTAGATGATCAGAACAAATCATGGAATATCGTCCTGAACATTGCCCTGAAAAAGAGTTTTCTGATGTCCAATCGTCCATCGTATCGGCCTGGATGATTTTGCGATCATCCAGGATGATTTGATCATGCAATCAAGTCATAATTGCTTTCCTTAGATTCCAAAGAAATTTTGGAAAAATTATCCTGGATCGTCTTTGACGATATTTTATAGTCCTGGGCAATCCTCTAGAAGATGTCCAAAAATAAGTAATTCCTAAATAGATCTGGCGGCAGATTCTTTCTATTTTGAGCCTATCGTCTTAGCCAATACAAAATTATCCAGGACGATGTTATTTGCATAATGACGACTGCTTTAATTAGGATGCCATAATTAGGGTTTTTACTTTTGGACAGATTGTCCAGGACGATATAAATATCATCCCGGATGATGTTACCAAAAATAGAAATTTTTAGGGAACAACAGAAAATCTTCCAAGTTACAAATCATCTGGAGCCACTCCGAATATAATAGACTCAAGAAAGGAAAAAAGATACAAACTGACTCAGACCTAATCTATTGAAACTCGTTCACTATGAATTAGGTTGTTAAGCCTAAGTTTATGTCCCACGGCTAACCAAGAGGGGGATGAATTGGTATTTTAAAAATTAATCCATCTTTCGAGTATTTTAACCGAAATTAAAATTTTAGTGATCTTTTTTTTAGAAATAATTTTTCAACTACAGTTTTAAAACAGTAAATCACATAGCGGAAAAATAAAGACACAAGATTTGTAGTGGTTCGGTCAAACCCAGACCTATATCCACTCCCTAGAGGCACCCTCCAAGTATTACACTAATACCACTAGTGGCTCTCCTTTTGCACCCACAGTAAGGCGGAGAAGCCTTTACCAAAACTCTTTTCACCACTATCCGGTACGGTAGAGAATTGTCGTCCTTTTACACTATTCCCAGTGCTGGCAGAGAACCTTTCATCCTTTCACACTCTCCTAAAGTGGGCAAAGAACCCTTCGTCCTTTCATATTTTCCTAGTATAGGCAGAGAATCCTTCGTCCTTTCACACTCTCCTAGTGTAGGCAGAAAACCCGCGGCTGTTCATACTCTACAAGTGTCGGCCGAGAACCGGATCTCCTTGACAGATCTTCTCACAAGAATTCTAGAAGGAAGAAAGAAAAGAGTGAAGTAATCCCAAATCACAAGTAGAGATTCTTACCTTTGAACACCAAGCGAAGCCTTCACGCTCCAGTGGTAGGAATCCTCAGTTGAATGCACTCTTACACTCTCTCCTTGACTCTTCTTTCAATAGGCATGAAGATCAATGAGCAAAAAGATTGGGTGGCAGTAAAAATTGGACCTTATATAGGAGAGACAAGAAAAACCATCCAAAAACTGCAAATATTCAAGTCAACACGAAATGGATCGTCCCGTATGATCGTGGATCGTCCTGGACAATTTTACTTAAAGTGTCGGACATGATCCTAATAAATATTGGTACGAACTATGTTCGTACATGATCATCATCCCGTACGAACTAGGTTTGTCCGGACGAACAGTTATTTCATAGGTCGGTTCCTAAATTTCCACAGGATGTAACCAACTTACTTAAGTCGGTTCCCATCGTCCTGGGATGAACAGGACTTCGTCCGGACGAAATTTTTACAGAGGGCAACTTGTCCTTGCACGATTATGAATTTTGGCTGAACAAAATTTTTACAGAGAAGACTCCGTCCGGGGACGATTGGGATTTCGTTTGGACGAAATTTTTACAGAGCCCAAGTCATCTTGGCACGATTATAGATTTCATCTGAACAAAATTTTTACAGAGCCTAACTCGTCTTGGGACAAAAATAATTTCATCCTGGACGATCAGGACTTAGAAAAATTTCCTCCAACTCCTATTCGCACCATTGCTCTTAAAGGAGATAACTGACCTGATCGTCCCGTACGAATTGTATTCGTCACGTATGAATTGTATTCGTCCCATACGATCAGTACAAAATTTTTAAGATCTCCTCAAGTGTGTGTGTGTTTATTCACTCAATTACAATCACTGCCTCTCAAACTTAATTCATACAAAAATTACAAGAAACAAAATACAAGATATCTCATTTTGAATTTGATTTGAAGTCTTCAGTAGTTTGGAGTTCAATTTTCCTGAAATGTTAGTACACACAAGAGCAAAAATAAATTTTCTAAAAAGTGTTAGGAGATAGCTACACATAAAACATTAATATTTGGAATCATCAAAACTATACAAGTTGCAAGAATGTAAAACATGCAAATAGCAACTCTCTTAACAATCTCCCTCTTTTTTATGATGGCAAAATAATTATTGTTTGTAGGATTTCAAATTCTAAAAATCTCCTAAACTCCCCCTGCATTGATAAACCCATGAAAATAAGGAGGCAATTGAATTAAAAAATTTTATTTTTAAAAAAAAAATTTAAACAGCACAAAAGACAAAACAAAAATAATCAAACACACATATGAAAACATACGATAAAACAAATAAAAAATACAAAAAAAATATACTTGACAAAAATACACAAGACACAACAAATAATTTCAAGACACAACAAACAATTCCAAGACACAACAAACAATTTCTTCCCCTTTTTGACAACATCAAAAAGTGAAGAAGAAAAATACTTGTAATGTAAGTAGAAATATGAAAATCCTTTGATAATTTAACCTTGAAAGTGATTGAAATAATGTATGCAAATAAAATTAAAATATTAGACAAATCAGAAAAATTCATACAATTTAAGAAGTGATATAACATAGATAATAAAAAGAATTTATCAAAGATATGAGTCAATTTCGACACTAAAATATAGAAAATCATTGCACTAAGGATGAATAAAAAATTGTATATTTCAAATTTCAATATCAATTATAAATGAACATAAGATCAAATTGAATTAAGAGATTAAAAGAGTTTGGAAAGAAATAATTACCACATGTGGCGCTTTGCGCATCTTTTTCACATTTGTGGCACATTTTTGTGCATCATTTTTACTTTGGGCATATTTTGTGCCTCCTTTTTTTTTACAGTGCGAACCTTTGCGCATTCCTTTTGATTTTTTGTACTTTTATACAATTTGCAAGAGTAATTTTATTATTTCCAAAAATATTAATCTAAAATTTTAAATCTTTCTAAGTGCGTAAATAATGATTGATAAGTGAAATATAAAATAAAAAATTATCGCAATTGCAATAATAATATTAACAATAAGGCAGTCTAAAAGAGAAACATGAAATTGAAAATTTTAATAATATCAAGTTATAACCAAAACTTAAACTTAGAATAATTAGATTTTCTAATGAATTTAATTTTAACTTACAATTCTGGTTATAGCAAAATTAAGATTAAAAAAAATCTGATGATTTTCTTAAAGACTTATAAACATTTCAAAAATAAGTTCAAATCAAAACACAAGAACTAATATTGATATCACTTGAAAGATATTACAATGATACATCAGGATATCAATACAAAATAAAACATCTGAAATAAAAGAGAAATACATCGAACTACTAAAAACAAATAATAACAAACACATAAAGTAAAAATAATAAAACACAAACACATAACATCAAGTGCATCTATCACTCAGATGGTCCCTGATTAGGAGGAGGAGGAGGAGCACCACCAAAGAGGTTAAAGTATATACTCATCATAAGTCATGCTTGGTGATTTCAACTTTTTATTTGAAGACATAGGAGCGAATCACAGAGTGGTCAGAGTTGAAGGACATATTGGCTAGAAGGTAGTGAAAGGTTTCTTTGTTATAGAGGTGGACAAGGGTAAGGATAAAGCGAAACTGAGTTGAAGCAAATAAATGCATTACTGAAAGGTAATATCTTCTTGGATTAGGATCCGGGAAGGGGTGATTTTGGCTGAATTCAAAAATTAATATTTTCATTGCTCAGAATTCAAAAAGTACAATTCTAAATATTACAAAAAGTAAAATTCTACAATTCTAAATTATAAAAATAACAATTCTAAATTACAAAAACTACTCATAATCAAAACTATTTTCATTACTCTCCAAGGTATCTTCACCTTTTTGGTTGTTACACCAAGTGAATCTTGGTCCCACATACCCAATTTCATGAAAATCATTGCAAGCAAAAAAATTCTTCATTTCTTTTGGTCCTAGGGAAAATTTGAATTTTTTCCCTCCCCTTTTGTCTTCCTTAGAAAAAATACAATTAAAATCTCCTCCTATTACCATAGGCAAATCCTTGGAGGAATAATTTTCTAATCTATCCCAAAGACTTCTCCTTCTATACACATCTTTGTTACCATAAATTGAAGCAATCCTCTACTTGCATTTGTTTGGAGCCTCCAAATCTCCAATAATAAACTTAGAAGAGGCTTCCAACAGTTGAAAATCAGCCATACTTGTTTTCCACATCACAAGAATACCCCCTGACAAACCTTCTAAAGAAACTTGAATGAAATCCCATTCTGAACCAATAAGTAGATCTACATCCTTCCTATCAATATTGGAAATTTTAGTTTCCAATATTCCAATAAAAAAAAAATCCCATGCTCCTTAACAACCTCCTTTAAGTAAAGAGAAGCTTTCCTCTTTCTAGCTCCTCTACAGTTCCAAAACAAAATGGAAGAATTCATTGAATAAGAGGGGATAAAGTCCCAAAATTTTCTTTACAATCAACTTCAGCTCTCCTACTCCTTGGAACCAAGTTACTCAGTCGCAACCCTTTCAATTGTTTGACTCCTTTCCTCTTAACATTAGAGGACACTCCTTCAAATCATTACCTTACTTCATTCCCTGAATGTTGGTCTTGAGAATAGCATCTTCAGCTTTGTTTAATCCAACCATATCATCAACCCCATTTGCATTTTCATCTTCAGATAAAACAATCTCTCCTTCCTCTAATAAACCATATATTATATTGAATTTATTTGCAATTGCAATATTAGATGAATTAGAGGACATACCATTGGCTTCAGTGATCAGAATTGTTGGAATCTCCAAAATGTCTTTGTTAGAATTCTTCTCAGACTCTACCCCTCCATCAGCTCTGTCATCCTGCACACAAGCCTCCTTCACCAATGATTACTTCTCTGCATTACCGAGGCGTTGTCTAGGATTAGTTGTATCTTCTTCAGAATTTTTGTTCACCCACTGCTCCTTGACCCGTGGGATAATTTTTTGAAAGCAGTTTTTGTATATCTTTCTTTCCATAACTAACTTGCAACCAAGGACCATAGCCTTCTTTTTCAACATTTGAAACTACCACAGATGAATTGTTCTTCATTATTGATTTTCCTTCATTTGCTTGGATTGCTTTTCAACTTTATTTTGAACTATATTTTCCTCCATACCATTCTCTAAACAATTAATCTTCAAATGATTGATTTTGCCACAAGCGAAACAAAAATTTGGCAATCTTTCATATTCTATTTTTTGGAAGAACTTTCCATTACTTCTTTCCACCCAAACTCCAAGAGGTAATTGAGTATCTAAATTGATACGAACACACACCCTTCCAAACGCCCTTCTTCCTCATTGGAACATGTTACCATCGATTACCAATCATAGAAGCAATTCTACAAATATTAATCTCATCCCAACATTGTAACGGAAGATTAGGCATCCTAACCTAGGTCGGAGCTGACAAACCTTTTAAGGATGAAGGAGAGAAACTAAGCGACCATCTGTCCAGCCCCATAATCTTCCCACTGACAAACCAGGGTCCATTAGAGAAGACGGCTTCCAAAGATGATTTGTCATAGAACGAACAAAGGACCCAATCCAACCCAAGCATCGTGAGAAGAAACTTCCCAAAAGGAGCCCACTGCCTCCTTAGTTCAGTGCTTACAACAGGGAATGGCACGTTGCTTCCAAATACTCTAATTACTAACGAGTTTTGAAGCTTTCTAGAGTTCTCCAAATCATTGTCCACGTGCAACATAACAGTAGTTCCATCTTCAGATAAAAATTCTCCCAATTCCAGATTTTGAACCTTAATGTACTCCTTGCTCCACACATTTTGCAGTTTAGAGGACATCGGTCTTGCAATTACCTCATTCAGAACTTCCTTACACATTCCCAACTCTCCTGGGTTGCATTCACGAACTTTAACAAATCCGAATAGTTCAGATTTCCATTCTCAGAGGCCCCTTCAGCAACGTTTTCAATTGAACGCATTACGGGATCATCAATTCCTCGATTTCATTTAGGATTCAAACCGGTCTTTTCAGCAGCCATTTTTTGAATTTCCGAAACTTTCTCCATCTTCGAATTATCCACTATATTATTTTTAAAAAATAACTTTCCAGATGGGGAACCATCTCCATTCTCCAATATCACAGAACCTCTTTCTGTTTTGAGCTGCGATTTCGCAGCGTCTTCAACCAACAAACCTTTTCCTTTACCAATGACTTCAAAAACTTTCTTTGAAGAAGCTAGCAATCCTCCTTCGTTAATCACTAAAGGCATAGCAGATCTGACAATGTTTTTGTGGCTTGAGCGAATCCAGGTTTTCCATCTCCAAAAGCCGGAGGAGATGACGAATAAGACCTAACGGGAACATGAGAATTTCCAATAGGTAGTAGCCTAGAATCCGTCGGACCACCAGCCATAGGTGGCCAGCGACCATCCGTCGTCATTGACTCCAATGGAAAAACCGCGAAATTGAATTTTTGAATTCAACACAGAAAAATCCTTTTTTCCTAAAGTTAACTTCGATGTTTTAATTTTGCAAATTTTTAGTGGGGTGATTATGGAAGGGGACTACAGCTGGCCACTCTTCTCCACGGAAGGGGTAGGGACGAAGACGTGGGGTTCATCTTGGGCTGTGAAGGGTGGTTTTGAGGAGAAATTATTGTGTACGCAATTCGAACGTGTTCGGATGTGCGTACACACTGTTTATTTTGTTGCGTATTTTTTAAGACATAATTTTTTCGTGTCAAATAAATAGCAAATAAATAATACTCACTAAATACATAAAAAAATACACAAAAAAATATGTAGAAAACATAATTTATTAAAAAATACGCAGTGAAATAAGCAGTGTGTACGCAGCATCCGAACACAATTCTGCGTTAGGATTACGTACACAATAATTTCTCGGTTTTTTTTAGGGGTTGTTCGGTGCTGGCGGGTTCGAAGGGCGAGCTGGTTCAGTAGAGGATATTTCTATTACGAGGGTTTTCCAACCAGTCACGTTCGTTGTGGGTGCTAGGCTCATCCATCATTTTTGTGTTGTATCTTGTTCTGGCGTTAAGAAAGGGAGGTTATTCTTGCTGGAATATCTTCTCTCCGGCGAATTTGTTTTGGTTCGTTGGTTCAACGATTGTGTTGGGTGATTGTAGTTCTGATTCACGAAGCTGTTGCAGGGCTTTGATTTCGGTGATTGAGGGTTCTTATGGTTTTTCGGGGATGGATTCTGGTGGTAATGGGGTTCAGTTTTGCTATGGGTTCGTTGTGGTTCTTGATTGGGGTAAGGTTTCAGAGTAGTTCTTACTGTGGAGGCCTTATATGATCAAAAGTGTTGTTGTATTGGCTGACCCTTCCTGGGCCTTGGATATCTTCTGCCTATGGAAAGCGATGTTTTTTAAGTTCTTGATTTTTGTAGTGTCTTCATCCTAGGTTTGGATGTGATTGTTGTTTGGAAAATCAATGTGGATTTTTCAATTTGGATGGTGGTTCTTCGTCTGCGGCGTTGGGGAAGATAACTCAGGGTTATGAGTTGAAGGTTTGTTGGAAGATCTATGCGGATTTTTCTTTGGTTCAGGGAGTATTCTTTTCTGTGAACCTTGACGAGGTTGAGTCTATGGAGCGTTGCTGCACACAAGGCTCTTTGGATCTGATGGTAATTCTTATGCTGGTGGTAGTGGGGGGGATGTAATGGCCTGATGATGCAGATCATTTTGGTTTTATTTCTCTATGGATTATCTGTTTGGAAGATTCTCTTTATCAAAAATGTGGTTGATAAAGAATCGTCATCTTCTCCTTGTCGAGATGGAATAAATGGTTGGGAAGGGATCGTAGATCCTCTTCTTTGATTGTTGAAAGGAAGACTTTTTGGAAATTTTTTGGAAGATTAATTCTAAATTCTTAAAAGATGATGGAGCCATCTTTTCCTCAAGCCACGATGTCATTTCCTGTAGGGATTTTTACATACATTAGGGATTTTTACATACATAACACTTAAAATTAATACAAATACCTATTCAACACCTAAAATAACATATTTACTTATATACCACCTATTTCTCATTCTAAACATCAGAGATAGCATTCTGTGAAGTTCCGTCAAAACCCTTCTCCCCAAACCCGCTCGATTTTCCCGCGTGAAAGCTTCGGCGAAGCTTCGTCGCCACTTCTTCACTCGAGCAGGTATGACTCCCGGCTCTCCTTCGTCGCCTCTTCTTTGCTCGATCACGGTTCACATTGCGTGCCCTAGGTATAAATGCGGTTAAATTTTTTTTAGCTAGTGGTTGCCTGCTCTATGCCGCCTTCGAAATTCTATTACACAGCTAACATAGGAGTCCTGCCAAACAAAAGCCTCCAAAACCACAAGCAATGCTTAGCAAATAATGGACTTTTTTTTCTCACCAAGGCTTACTGATTTTGATTCATGGTAATCATTTTTTTTAACTCATTTATTATTTCCAAGCACAGAAACGAGTTCGATTAATTTTTGCTACATCGTCCTGAAATTCGGTGGATATTGGAGTGAGGTGCAAGGTAAAACTAGAATGAAGTATATGGGTGGAAGTCAGAAAATCTAGAATGAAGCTTCGAAGTGATGAAATCAGTTTGTTGTTGCTAAAAGAATGAGTTGAAGCACTTTGTCATTGGCTACGGGGACAACCATTCGACTTACACTATCATGTCATTAGAACTTCACCTAAGAATTACATGTTAGTTTCAAGCGACTCAAATTTAGTTGACATGTTGAGCAGTTCCTATGAAAGGAATAGATTTGAGATAGTGGTAGCAATGAAACATTACGAAGTAGATATGTCTCAATCACAGAACATTCAAACAGAAATAAATAACCAATCAAATGAAATGTATCAGTTCAGCTCGAATATTGGAGACTATAATGATATTATAGTAGATGATGTGTGTGATGATTTTTTTGTACCCCAAATTGATGAGGGAAATAGTATATTTGTTGGTTCGCGGTTTGAGGATTTCCAAAGTTTCAAGCAAGCTGTTAGGTCAGCTACAATTTTAAAGAATTATGCTATTAAGGTAAAGGCTAGTAGCAAATCCAGAGTAATTGTTACTTGCGCGTATAGAGGTTGTCCTTGGAGAATACGTGCTTCATTGTGTCATGATGGGCACTCCTTCGAAGTTAGGAAAATTGAATCAACTCATTTATGCCCTGGGATCAATAGAGCAGGAAACAAGCAAGCAACTACTATTTGGGTTGCTCATGAAATCAAGGATATTGTAAAGAGAAATCCTCATATCACACCCAAAGATATTAGCAATAATTTGGAGGCTACTTATGGATTATCATTACCATATATAAAAATTTGGCGATCTAGAGAGTTAGCAAAAGATGTCATGTTTGGATCTGTCGATGATAACTATATGCGGGTTCCTACGCTGCGATCAGAGTTAATCAACAGGAATCTTGGCTCTCACATTACTTACATGTGTGACATCAAAAGAAATGCATTCAAGCGATTCTTTGTTTGTTCCAAAGTGTGTATTGAAGGTTTCATTAATGGATGTAGATATTAAATTGGAGTAGATGCATGCCACCTCAAATCAAAGAATCCTGGCATACTGCTTTATGCAAATTGTTTGGATGGAAATAATGGGCTCTACACAATAGCATATGCCGTAGCAAAATTAGAATCTAAGAAATCTTGGGAATGGTTTATGAGGAACTTGTTGGATAGCTTTGGTTGTGATATAGAACATTTAGCCTTCATTTCCGACATGGAAAAAGGCCTTAGTGAAGCTATAAAACTTATTTTCCCAAATGCCGATCACAGAGTGTGTATGAGACACCTATGGAAAAATATAAAAAAACACTTTGTTGTGAGGATGGCAACAAGCTACAAAATTTGGTTTGGACAGCCGCAAATAGTTACTTACAACCTACATGACTTGAATAAGAAAATGGAGGAGATCTTCAAAATTAGTCTGCAAGTGTACTCTTACTTGAATTCATTGTCATGCAAGTGGTATAAGGCGACATTCTCTAAGCACATTAAAAACCACTACTATACGAATAATATGTCGGAATCCTTTAATGCATGGGTCGAAGAAGCGAGAAGTAAGCCTGTTGTTGATTTCGTTGATATGATAAGAGTTAAGCTTATGGAACAACGCTTGCAAAGAAAGATAATTTCTACATTTTGGAGAAGTCAACTTTTTCCTCTTGTTGTAGAGTATATTAGAGATATCACAACAAGGAAAGTTCATTTTAGCATTCGCCAATCGGCGTCAACCAAATCATTCATGTAACACTAAAGGTAAGAAGCGAGATATCACAACAATTGTTACATATGACGTCTTATTACTGTTTAGACTAAATTTTGCTGTAACAGAGTTTGTAGTAATAGATTTTTGCTGAAGCAGATTTTGCTGTAACAGATTTTTGCTGAAATAGATTTGGTTGTTACAGATTTTTGCTGAATCCAATTATCCATTTTTATGTAAGAATTGTTTGATGTAATTATTTTACTAAGAGCAATTTACATACGATGTCCTATTGTTACAGATTATTCCCGAGAGCAAACCAAAGTTGCTATAAAAGAACTTGAGAGCATTTACATTGCAGAGATATACTGAGAGTAATTTATTGTCATTGCAGAGATTTACAAAGAGATATACCGAGAGCAATTTACTGTCATTGTGGAGATTTACCGAGACCAAATCAAACACTACTGAAATAAATTTCATAAATTAATCAATTTCAATGAGTAACCACTGATGAAGAAGCTAATTAATATTACATTTCATAGTCAAAGTTACATCCAAATGATTCAAAATTTATTATCATTCACGATCAAAATTTATTATCATTGCAATTTGCATGAAATAAACATAAATTCACCTGATAGAATCTATTGAAATAAAATCATATTTGTTATCTTTAACATTGTCCATATGATTTCAAGAAGAACCTTCCTTATAACATAGTAAAACAACCCACCCTCCAGCTAAAATATTTTTTCAAAGAAGAACAACAACTCTCCATAGATTATGCTTTGACTTAAAAGTCTAATTTAGCTACCATTTGAATACACATAATCTTCTCAGCTTTTCTGATCCAGAACCAAAAATCTCCTCTCCCTTCGAGAAGATTATGTAATTGTTGATTAGGACTGAATCATTTGGATGTAACTTTGACTTTGAAATGTAATCTTAATTTGCTTCTTCATCAATGGTTACTCATTGAAATTGATTCATTTATGAAATTTATTTCATAAATTAAGGTCCACCACTCCTCACCTTGGACTATTTGGGTAACGTTGTAGGAAACACCAAAAGTTTGAAAACAACCAAAGTGTTTGGTTAGTATCCTAGAGTTCTCAATCAGGTGAAAACTGAGAACTAGGAAGAGTCTCAAATTCTATTACTCTAATTTCATAATGCAAATAAAAAAACTTTTCAAAAATACTCAATACCTTGAGGCCATATCGCCGCCTCTTCCCTACTAGGTCTTAACCTTTTGTTGATCACCATTGTAGTCATCACTCTTACTGACAGGATAGTGACCCCTATCCCCAAACCACTTATCCAAGATATGTCTTCACTTGTCCCTAAGAGCTTTAGCTACTTGCATGAAATAAACATAAATTCACCTGATAGAATCTATTGAAATAAAATCATATTTGTTATCTTTAACATTGTCCATATGATTTCAAGAAGAACCTTCCTTATAACATAGTAAAACAACCCACCCTCCGGCTAAAATATTTTTTCAAAGAAGAACAACAACTCTCCATAGATTATGCTTTGACTTAAAAGTCTAATTTAGCTACCATTTGAATACACATAATCTTCTCAGCTTTTCTAATCTTAACATTGTCCCCGTAGCTGTATAGGAAGAGAAGAATTGTAATTTTGATAAATTTTAGAAGAATGCAGTTCTAAAACAGCTTTTACCAAGCCTTGATCTTCGAAGACCAAATAACCACAATTTCTTAGCTTTGATGGGATTGGATCCCACTTCAAGCCTTCAAAAGAACATCTTGGAAGAACCAAATTGTCTTCCTTGGACAATCCATAATATGCATTTATAAATATGACCAACAATAATAAGACTTGGTTCTCATTTCTACACCCACTATAATCGATCCTGATGTCACATTAAAGATACAAGAAAGGAATTTTTACATACATAATACTTAAAACTACTAAAAATACCTATTCAACACCTAAAATAACATATTTACTTATATACCACCTAATTCTCATTTTTGTTTCTATTGTACCACTCTGATTGGTCTCTATCAAAAAGCATGCGCCTTCGCTTGCCTTCAGTCACGCGAGGAAAGATTTTGGTGCCGCTCCATCGCTTTCGCATGCGTTGGCTTTCCTCTGGTCGAGAGAGGGATTGTCTTCTCCATTGCATCCGAAGGTCTCACACCCCTCTACTTCCCTTGGCATCACATCTTATAAGGTCAAGAAAGTCAGATTTTGTTCTTCTAACACAAATCAACATTGGGGTTTGACTTGATTATTTCAAATTCAGTTTTTCCAAAATTTCTTATAGATTGAAGTTATTCCAAAGTTTAAGCATTTCTTACAGATTTAAGCATTTTCCAAAACTTCTTACAGGTTCTCTTTTACTGGAATACTTATATAGTCTAAATTATTTGCTTTGTGGGAGTTGTTGTACGATGAACAATGACTGTAGTGATAATTTGAAACACACTTTGCTACCTTGCCCTCTAAGCACTCATGGAAGGATTTGCGCTAGATATAGCTGAGGTAGCACTAGAAACAATAGATGTGTAAATCTCAATGATGCCGATTAGAAATTTAGTCAAAATTATTTGTATGTATATGAGCACATAAAACCAATAAGATGAGAAATGGTTTATTTCTTTAGAACCGCACTAAACAACTCTAAGTATTTTTTTTTCTGAACATGAAATTTTCTGTTATTTTTCTTTGATTTCATCTTTTTGTTGAATATTTTTAGTTTTTTTTTTTTACAGCAACAATGAGTTTGAGCTCTTCAGCGATTCCGATTAGAAACCCAAGTAACCAAATTAATTGTCATTGCAATTTGCAATGTACAGTATAAACGTCACACAAGTCACATAGCGAAGGAAGAAAATTCTACATATGCTCCCAAAACCGATCAGAAGACGATTGCAACTTCTTTCGTTGGTGTGATGAAGTAAATGATTTGCCGTATGATTCAGACTCGCGTTGTGTTGAAGAACTTGCCAAAACAAGCCTATCACATATATTGTCATTGAGAGATGAACTTCTACAAATAAAAAAATTATTGGTTATAATCCTATGTTTAATTGTAGCTATCGCTATGAAAAGTTTGTTTACCAACTGTAATTGTAATTGTTGATTAGGACTGAATCATTTGGATGTAACTTTGACTATGAAATGTAATCTTAATTTGCTTCTTCATCAATGGTTACTCATTGAAATTGATTCATTTATGAAATTTATTTCATAAATTAAGGTTTATACTGTACATTGCAAATTGCAATGATAATAAATTCAGTTACTTGGGTTTCTAATCGGCATCGCTAAAGAGCTCGAACTCATTGTTGCTGTAAAAAAAAAACTAAAATTATTCAACTAAAAGATGAAATAAAAGAAAAATAACAGAAAATTTCATGTTCAGAAAAAAATACTTAGAGTTGTTTAGTGCGGTTCTAAAGAAATAAACCATTTCTCATCTTATTGGTTTTACGTGCTCATACACATACAAATAATTTTGACTAAATTTCTAATCGGCATCGCTAAGATTTACACATCTTATTGTTTCTAGTGCTACCTCAGCTATATCTAGCGCAAATCCTTCCATGAGTGCTTAGAGGGTAAGGTAGCAAAGTGTGTTTCAAATTATCACTACAGTCATTGTTCATCGTACAACAACTCCCGCAATGCAAATAATTTAGACTATATAACTATTCCAATAAAAGGGAACCTATAAGAAGTTTTGAAAAAAGCTTAAATCTGTAAGAAATGCTTAAACTTTGGAATAACTTCAATCTATAAGAAATTTTGGAAAAACTTGAATTTGAAATGATCAAGTCAAACCCCAATGTTGATTTGTGCTAGAAGAACAAAATCTGACCTTGTCGACCTTAGAAGATGTGATGCCAAGGGAAGTAGAGGCATGTGAGACCTTCGGATGCAAGGGAGAAGACAATCCCTCTCTCGACCAGATGAAAGCCAACGCATGCGAAAGCGATGGAGCGGCACCAAAATCTTTCCTCGCGTGACTGAAGGCAAGCGAAGGCGCAAGTAGGGCTTTTTCATGCTTTTTGACAAAGACCTATCAAAGTGGTACAATAGAAACAAAAATGAGAATTAGGTGGTATACAAGTAAATATGTTATTTTAGTTGTTGAATAGGTATTTTTAATAGTTTTAAATATTATGTATGTAAAAATTCCTTTCTTGTATTTTTAATGTGACATCAGGATCGATTATAGTGGGTGTAGAAATGAGAACCAAGTCTTATTATTGTTGGTCATATTTATAAATGCAGATTATGGATTGTCTAAGGAAGATAGTTTGGTTCTTCTAAGATGTTCTTTTGAAGGCTTGAAGTGGGATCCAATCCCATCAAAGCTAAGAAATTGTGGTTATTTGGTCTTCAAAGATCAAGGCTTGGTAAAAGCTGTTTTAGAACTGCATTCTTCTAAAATTTATCAAAATTACAATTCTTCTCTTCCTATACAGTTTGTTGTAGGCTTGAAGGGAGAGGAAATTTTGGGTTCTGGATCAGAAAAGCTGAGAGATTATGTGTATTCAAATGGTAGATAAATTAGACTTTTAAGTCAAAGCATAATCTATGGAGAGTTGTTGTTCTTCTTTGAAAAAATCTTTTAGCCGAAGGGTGGGTTGTTTTACTATGTTGTAAGGAAGGTTCTTCTTCAAATCATATGGACAATGTTAAAGATAACAAATATGATTTTATTTCAATAGATGATATCAGGTGAATTTATGTTTATTTCATTCAAGTAGCTCATGCTCTTAGGGACAAGTGAAGACATATCTTGCATAAGTGGTTTGGGGATAGGGGTCACTATCCTGTCAGTCAGAGTGATGACTACAATGGTGATCAACAAAAGGTTAGGACCTAGTAGGGATGAGGCAGTGATATGGCCTCAAGGTATTGAGTATTTTTGAAAAGTTTTTTATTTGCATTATGAAATTAGAGTAATAGAATTTGAGACTCTTCCTAGTTCTCATTTTTCACCTGATTGAGAACTCTAGGATACTAACCAAACACTTTGGTTGTTTTCAAACTTTTGGTGTTTCCAACAACGTTACCCAAATAGTCCAAGGTGAGGAGTGTTGAATCTTAATGCTATATCATTTTGTTTGTAAAAAAAATATCATTTTAATTTTTTATGTTAGCACTATGGTGCCACATGTCTTTCTACACTACATCACCAGTAATCATTTACTAATTTTTCTGCATCATAATGCCTCCCTTTCCAGTGCCACAGAGCTTTGATTTATATATATATATAAGGGAGGGCTATGGCTTTATATTTTTTTACCCTATCATTTTGGTTCCATTGCCTTCATTCATATCTTAGTACTTACTTTCTACATCCATATCATCCTATCTCTTTTTATGACTCAGAAAATTTTTGTAGGAAAGAAGCAGGCATCTTCTATGTTTGATAAAAAGAGCTTCATATCTACTAAAGAGTAAGAAAGGTATGTAGTTCTATTTCTTCAAAAATTATTGATACCTAAGAGGAGATTTCTTAGACGAAAGAGAGCCATTACCTACACTATAATGCATAGGGGATGGCAAAAAAATTTTGAAGATCTCATCTCTTGTATTGTTGATATTGTGAGAGAGTTCTTCGCTAATGTGAAGGATGATAAAAAAATATATGCTTTGTTAGAGGGAAGTGTGTTCCATTTGATTCTGTGAACTTTAATAAAATTTACAATACTAGGGATTTTGAGTTTGATGAGTACTTAGCCTTTATCCACTTCCATATTAACCCCCAAGAAATCCAGAATGTTGACTAAGATAAATGGTGGGGCAATCTGGAAGGAAAGCAAAGGGAGAGTAATAAATTTTATTGCATCCTCTTTAACCCAAGACTAGAAAGCTTGAAACGACATCATATATTCCAAATTTTTTCTAAGAAAGAATATTAGTGAGGTTAATTAAGATCAAGAACTTCTTAATTATGTCATTCAAGTATGTCACGCCATAGTTTCATGAAAGCTTATTCAATCTTTCCTTATGTACATGATCAAATGTTCTACGTCTGTAGGTTTAGGACATTGTTCCCTAGTTTATTTACTATGTATTAAGGGAGGTGTTTTTGGATATCTTGGGGAGTAGTATCACTTTCCGATTTCTACTCTATCAAAAGGAAAAATTTTTTTAAAAAATTAAGAGAATAGGAGAAAGGACACAGTCTACCTAGCCTACCAAGTCAACATAGTTCTAGTTAGCCCAGGACCATCTTTGAGAAGAGATTAGGAGACTAGGTTTTTTATCTCAGGGATCATTTAGTTGAAATGCATACATATATTGATAAAAACAAGCAGTATAAGTAGGGAATGCTACATAACATGGATTGTATGATGGATTTATAGTATAGGTAGTACTCCTATGATTCATAGTTTAATGAAGCATTAGTTGGTTTGTTTTGGAGCATTATATTATTTGAGAGTACCCACAATCTTTTTTTATGGATATCCTCATATTTGATCCCTACATCTGGAAGCAGCCACCAATGATAATAATAGCAGATGATGAGGTGGAGGAGGATAAGTGATGATGTTAATGTTAGTTATTTCTTTTTATTTTATTTATTTTTGTTATCTTTTCTTGAGTGAGGATGATTATGTTGGTTGTTTATTGCTAGTACCTAAGATTATTTAATGGTGTTTTTGTGTTATTCTCAAGAGTTGAGATAATAGTGAGCATGGCTCGTTATTAGATGATTATCTTATTGGTTCATGATAGTGTTGTTTTGTTGTATTGATGTTTAGTTGATCTTGCATTGTGTAGATACTATGATTGCAATTAGTATAACTCATCACAAAGTTGATATATGTATGATGTGTTGCAAATCTTGATTCAATATTTATAATTTTGATGATAGCAAATATTCCTGACATTCATATTTCCTTACTACTATTACTGCAGCACATCAAGTTTGGTTGCCCTGCTACTAACGTTTCAGGTCCACAAGGTCAATTGCGAATCAAGCCAACTCAAGATTAGGTAGATTAGGACTGAGTCAGTCTATTAGTATAATTCCAGTGATTTTTCTTCTCATGTAATAAGGTGGATCCTGATGCTAAGTAACCTTACACACATACACTCAGGAGGAGAAATTCTATATGTTCAAAAGTTTTTCTATTTTTGATCATATTGTATACGATGATCCAAAATTATCCTGGACGATCAGTTAAAAACTAAAACTAATTAGGGCATCTGTGTTAAGTCAGCTGAATTAAGAAAATTATCATGGACGATCTTTACATCGTCCTAGACAATATGTTCAAATTTGAAAATCTTAGTCTCCAAACCTGTTTAGGTAAGGTTTTATATTTAGAATTTTGTCCTAATCGTATAGGACGATTCTATATCATCATGGACTACTCATACAATCATGCCTAAATTAGTTAGGTGATTAAAGAAAATAATTAAGGTTAGATTGATCGATTATATCATCCTGGACAATCATAGGATCGTCCTGGACAATCAGTAAGAAAAACCTTAGTCTTCTCCTGAATCACCTGGACGACCAGAACGATATGTTAGACGATAGTCCCTGATTTTGATCTAATCATACAAGACAATCGAGGAATCATCCTGGATGATAAGTTATATTTCTTCATCGTCCATCATGTATCTCCTAGATGACCAAAACAATTTGTTGGATGATAAACCCTGATTTTATTCTATTCGTACAGGACGATCGAGGAATCATCCTGGACGATAAGTTATATTTCTTCGTCGTCCAACACATATCTCCTAGACGACCAGAATGATGTGTTGGATGATATGTATGATTTTGAACTAATCGTATAGGATGATGGCCACATCATCCTGGACAATCAGAATAAACTATGTGTTCTAATCGTCTAGCCCTCCCAGATCATCCTGGCTGAAAGGGATGAAATACACTGATCGTACGGGATGATCGGTCGATTCTTCATGCATAATGAAATAAGATTCTTCATGCACATCAAAATAAGGAGACCATTTAAGAAATCTTATTTGAGAACCATGTGTATAATAGGACCTCCTAGAGAAGATACAACAATAGTCCAAGTCATTGCTCAATTGAATCGCTATATGCCTGGAATCAAATAAACCCACTTGAAACGATCCAGACAATTTCAGATTCAAAAAGAATTTACGAATGACATCTAAGTTAAGTAAGGAAATGACTGAATCCTCAAGCAACAATGCCAGACATCCTTTGGAAGAAGAGTGAACAAAGGGAAGTTTTGCGAAAGAAGATGACAAACCAGCTAACACTTCCTTAAATGAACGGAACTTTCCATTCAAAAGCATAGCTGGAGGAGGGATAGATAATGATGGCATCATCTTCTCTCGAAAACCACAAAACCCAAACTCACGATGAAAAACCTAACAAAAATTAAATGAAAAAGAAAATAAAGAAGTAAAACGAGCAGAGAAATCAATGAAGACAAACAAAAAAACTAAGAAAAAATTAGCCAGAAATGAAGAAAATCGAAGACAAAAGAGAAATCACTAAATTGCCTCAGAATTGCCTCAAAGCAGAAAGCAGCGAGCTGTTGCATGATGAGAGGATCTTTTGTTGATTTCCTGACCTAAGAGAGCTTAGAGAATGAGAGGGAGAGCTTGAGAGAGAGAGAGAATCTTGTTAGGGGGAGTTTGTGAGGTGTTCACAAAGGTTGCTCCAAGCAAGGATTCGAGTCATCTTCACCATTCATCATCCTTGGCTCCTTGATGGCTCTAGGAAGGTCTTCTTCAACAATTGATAAAGGTTGATTGTGTTTGATTTAAAATCTATAGAATCTAATATGTTCTTTCCGTGTTATTCCTACATTTCATTTTTCCGCAAATTAACTTCTATGGTTGATTGCGTTTGTTTTAAAATATTTGAAAAGGTTTCAAAAAGTTATTTACTTTGCATTTAAAAATTTTTAAAACTACCAATTCACCTCCCCCCTCTGTTAGCCATAGGCTAGTTCATAAGGGCTTAACAACCCTAACAAACTTTTATAATGAATTAACTTTTTTCATGTTGCAATTTAAATTATGTGCTGGTTGCATTGTTAGCTTATGATTTTATTTGGTGTAAATAGTCTTCCTGGTTCAAGTATTAGTTATTTCTCATTGTATACTACTTGCACTTTGATATTCATTTAACTTATGAGAAAATTGCAATTAAAATTTGAGATTAAAATCGGAATAAAATAACACTATTCGTGCTTAATTGAATGAGTAAAGGGTAATAATTATGAATTAGAACAACTTTAACAAATAATTAAATCACATAAGTTAATACTCCAAACTTAATTCATTTACTATTACACAAAATGCACTTGACTTCTGGTTTCAGTGTCATATTTCAGGATTTCACATCAAGTTGTCTAGTAGTTACTCTTTGAGTATGATTTACTCATGTAATCAGTGTCATTCATGATTTTATAGTGGTTCATATACTTTTGTTATCTCGTTGAGTGTGAGATCCTAATGAAAGCTCAATTTGAATGTATCAAATATCAATTAAATTTTAGAAATCGTGTTCAGATTTGAGTCCAGTTCAAATTAAGTCTAATATTATTTGGTCAAATTTAATTTAAAATTGATTTTATGTTTGAATTATGATCAAATCAATTTTTAATTTTATGTTCAAGTCCCCTGTTGTTTAATAAAATTTTCGGCAGCCTTCTGGCGTCCCCTCCCTAGCGCTAGGAGGTAAAGAGTAACTCGACTCGACCGGAGCGAATCTATGACGAGGAGATTGGGTCTTCAAAAGCTTTGATGATCGTCGGTTGCAGATTGAATGGTTGCTAATGCTTGGATAGAGATCGTAGTAGATTGTCAATGCTTGATTGGAGATCGTAGTGGATTGCTGATTGAGATGATTGCTTGTTTCCAGTTGATTGTATCAATTTATTAAATAAATTTAATTGAAATTCAAAATAAATTTAATAATTGATTAATTAATTAATTCCAAATTAAATTAGGTTAATGCACGTTCCTCCAATCTTTAAAAATTTGGCTAAGTCATAAAATTTTGAGAAAATTTCGGAAGCCCCCGGCGTTTCCTCCCCGTCACCGGGAGGTAAGAAGTGGCTCGACTCGGCCGCAATAAATCGACGGCTAGGAGATTGGGAGAGCGATTCGATCCCTTAAAGTTCTTTAAATCTTCTGATGTACACAACTTGTTGATTTAAGCAATTTAATTTAATTTTAATTAATTAAAAAAATCTTTATTTTTTTTGTAAAAATCCGGCAGCCTTTCGGCGTCCCCTCTCCGACACCGGGAGGTAAGAAGTGGCTCGACTAAACCGGAGCGAATCAACGGCGAGCAGGTTGGAAGAATAGTGGTTGCGCTCCCTCGGTCGGATAATCTCGACGACCGAGAGCTTCAGGGGACCACGCGCATCAACCCCGGGACTTCATAACTTCATACCTGTTGAAATCCTCTCACCTTTCTTATCTCTCTTTTAATTTATTATATTATATTATGCATTGTATATATAATATATAATTTATCATGTATAATATAATACTATATATACACACACAGTATATTATAATATATGATATATATTATATAATATATATTATATAATATATAATATATATTATATAATATATAATATATATTATATAATATATAATATATATTATATAATATATATTATATATTATATAACAGATTAGAAACAGAGAGAGGGAGAGAGGATCAGGAAGAAGCCCGATCAGGCGACTAGGGCACGGACAAGGGAGCAGTTGCGGCTGTCGTCGGCGTCAGAGCAGGTGAGGTCGGCATCAAAGCAGGCTGTCGTCGACTAATCAACCTGTTTGATTTTTGTTAAAAGTTTGGTGTCCCCTTCCCCCCAATTTGATAAAGGTTATAATTATTGGCTCTCAATTCCAGCATGTGAATTACATTCTTCTGGTAAAAAAATTAAGCTTATTATCTTTTAAGAATTCAAACGGCATGATTGGTTCCAATATTGGACGGTGGCAATGTTTGTCTTTTTTTTTTTTGTATCGTAGTTTTTGTTTTAATAAGCCATCCTCTATATTCCTTTGTAAAGAGAGGAGTGGAATTTAGTGTCGCTTTCTTGTAGTTTGAAATATTTGCCTTTAGCTTCTATTAATGCAAATTGCATTTCTATAAAAAAAAAAAACTTATTTTTAAGCATTGCAAAGTTTTTGTCACAGCTTAATTTTATTTTAATTTTGTTCATGCTGAGTTATAATTTTGGTTTTAGTAATTTTTGCTGTAATTAATGAAATTGGACTATGCTCTTATTTGTTAAGAAAAAAAAATCAGGCAGCTTTCCACTCTCTGATAAATAAATCAAAGGTTTGGTATGATGTCCCATCAAATGACAAATTATCTTATGTCGTCCCATTCAAACATAGATAATTTGGTAATGCAATCATAGATCATTAAAAACTAGTAGCTAACTTGATAAGTGATAACGGCATCGACTTCCTTTGAGTCTCCTCCCTATAACGTCTAATCCCATTTGTTTATCTCTAACCTCTTCCCTATGCTTACTGTTAATTATCACCACCGTTTCACTATCCTGCTATTTCTCTTCTTCCTATGCATGTTTAGATGGTTTCTTCTTGCCTCAGCAGCATACAAAGTTACTCATCTCCCAGGTTTCTTGCAGCAGAGTACTTTACCTTTCAATTTAGAAACTGGGTTTGTTCTTTCTCTCCTTTCTTTTTAATGCAATCGAGTTCTAAGTCTGACTGATTATGTGTGCTCGTCTTCAGCTATATAGAAGTGGATGAATTTTATGGCGTGCAGTTATTCTACTACTTCATAGAGTCAGAAAGAAACCCGCGAGAGGATCCACTTCTCCTATGGCTTACTGGTGGACCTGGCTGCTCTGCTTTTAGTGGCCTTTCTCTCGAGATCGGTCTGTTTCCTTCGTCTTATTCGGTTTCTCTTCTTTGTTTATGAACTTTTTTAATCGTCTTTTTATATGATTAGATTTTTTTTTTTCAATCTTGTTTTTCTCTTTCTATATCTTCGGCGTAAATAACTTGGGAGGGAGGTGATAAGCTAGTCAGCAGGAGGGTAATGGGCAAGAGGCTGAGCGGGCTTCGTATGCAAGTGGAATTTTTTATTCTGTGTGGAGTCCGAATTGTTCGGAGACCAATAAAAATACGCCACATCACTCTAAAAATGTAACGCGCTCAGTACAAAACTTGGTACTCGCGCTCGGTACTGTGCGTGTAACCGGAACCGTCCAATGTCCGCAATGAATAATAGCACGTGCGAGTGAGCGGGTAACATGGTGAGGAAGAGGCAGCGCAAGTGGGCAAGGGAGCAACATAGCATGAGAATTTGAAGTTTGATGACTTTCAAATGCGAAGAAAGAAGTGATTTTCATTGATCCAAATGTCTCAAAAATCATCTTATATTTATTTAGTTCAACTTAAAATAAAACCTTTAATATAAGAAAATGTAACAAAATATTGGCCTTAGGGCATCTCCAATGGAATCATATACCAATTTTGACGCTATTTCATCGCGGTTGAACAATGCTGTTCACCCGCCATTTGTTTTTTTTTTATTTCGAAAATTATATAAAATGAAATATGGGAAAGAATATAGTAGGAATATTCTTTTTTGGTGTTAGAAATAGAGTTCTGTTGGAAACAAATTACTGCATTTTGATGTATTATTATAATTTGGAGTGAAAAATGAGTTTTTCGGTTGGAGAAGCCCTTAGTGTTCCATACCAAACAACCATAAAATTGTATCTAGTATGTCTCTGTGCATGGATTGCTGATTTGATATTTCTTTTGCTTTAATATACATTGTAAAGGTCCATTAAAATTCATATCTGAAAGGTACAACGGGAGCTTGCCAAATTTAGTTTATCATCCTTACTCTTGGACCAAGGTGAGCTATCAATCTGTAACAATATACATAGATAAATGACAATATTTACATAATTTAATTTCAGTGGCTTATTTATTTCATAAATATGTGATTCTTCCTATAATTTTTTTTTTATTTGTAGATTTCCAACATAATCTTCCTGGACTCCCCGGTCGGAACTGGATTCTCTTTTTCCAATCATCCAGAAGGTTATGAAACTGGCGATAAATCTTGGTCAAAACATGCAGTAATATTTCTCAGAAAGGTTGGCAAAGAAATTGAACTACATACAATTTTTAGTTTATAAATTATTTTTTATTAATTTAACGTTTTGTTTTTTTTATTTTTATTTTCAGTGGCTTATAGACCACCCGCAATTCCTTTCAAATCCTCTGTATATTGCTGGCGACTCCTATGCAGGAAAGGTTGTGCCACTAGTGGTTCATAATATTTTAAATGGTAATAAAAAAATGTGATGCTTATTTCTCAATATTAATTTATTTTTTAAATCTTTCTTTAGTTATTAATTCCTTGCCCATTTTGAACTGCAGGAAATGACTTGGAGGAGCAGCCAAAATTTAATATCCAGGTCACCCTTACTTTCTTGGGAAAATTAGGTGTAGAAGCCTGTATTTATTAACTATAAATATAAATTACATCGAGTACATAGCTCACCTTGGTTTGTTGGTTGGTAGCTTAGACTACCAACTAAGAGGTCTTGAATTCGAGTCTTGTGCATGTGATTTGTGTGCGAGTCGGTCATAAATAACCCAAATGTCTTAAAAAAAAAAACTACATCCAGCCAAGAACTAGGGAATCAAAAAAACATATTGAGATACATTCAAAATAGGGAAAATGGTTATCCTATAAAAGAAAAAAAGTCCAAGAAAAAAAAAACGGACTCAAAATGACAAAAATACACCCAAAATCATAGATAAGGAAAATATCAAAATGCATGTTGATTGCTAGAGCGACCATCCGAGATAAGATAAAATGCCTCATTGCCAGCAAGACCATCCGAGGTGCGCAATATTGGATGATAAAAAACATTCATCATCTTCTGGTGATGCAAACAAAAAATTCTCAAAATAGCCAATCGAATGAAAACTGACATAGAGGGAAACCATATTGACCTCCAAAGAGGGCAAAAATAAAAAAAGGCGATAAAAATTTACCTCAAATCATTACCTATCAAAATACCTACGTAGCCGGCAACACATCCCCATTCCTTGCTCAAATCCCACTCAAACCCTCAGCCATTCGAACCATTACTTGCAAGAAGCACCAAACTATCCTATCTTGTAGCTCCTCACAAAAATTCTGCTCCAATTGCATAGCTTCTACTCCATCTCAAGCTCTCGTTCACACTATAAGAGGAAGAGCAAAAGAAGACTTCGTTTCTTTTGTGCAAGAAGCCATGTCAACCTTATACCCAATCGCACCTCTTTCAACTTCGAGCCACATCTCCTGTTCTTGCCACCTCTAACAGAGCCTCCTCTCACACCGACCTTCATAGCAGCTCCACCTCTCATACATCTCCCAAACGCCTCTATCAATCCACTTCAACCGTCCATCCAAAACAAACCTCCTAGCCACTCACAGACAAATCAAGCAACGATCAAACCTCTAGCCCCGTCCGACCTCTACGAACCTCTTACCAATCTATGATCAAACTCCACAACCTAGCAGCAAGCCGACCTCCACCTTACCTGCATTCGATCTGATCGGCCAACCTTGCATCCTCCTGTCCTTCACCCTACTTCACATCCAAGCCTAACCTACTCTCTGATCTCACCTCTACCCAACTTTAGGCCAACTGTCTCTACAAATAATGATCATCAATAGAAAAGGAATGCAATAAAATCCTATAGTTAGCTGCCATTCAATAGCATATAAATGCATTGATGCCTCGAAAGAGAAAATCACGTTATCAATATACAATGTTCACATCAATAGTACCCTACAATTAGAAGGTATAGATGTTTGTGGAATAATAACTTGTCGACCAACATACATAAGGAACCAGTGATGAATGAAGCTAAATTGGTAGCCTATGTCAGCATGCTAGCATACTATGGTTACTTACAAATTATATTATTTCCTGTGAAAGCCCACGGGTAGCTGTGATAGTAGATATGCTGCAAAAATGTTGAATCCCGTATGTAAATAGATATGCACATGATGTGATATTTAGGAGCAGTGGCTAAAGATCACAACAAGTACATGAGGACTATAATAAATGCAAGCTCATACGAACCACTATAGGAGGCATGTCATGTGTACAACATGATATCTACAAGCAAATATAGGTAAGAATGTAGTAGATGCGAACACCCATTGGCAATGACATAAACATTGTCATATGCACAGTAACATATATGTGAGTGGTAGTCAACAGGTTGTTGATGTTGCAACATCCATATGATCAACTATCATTTGTATAGCTAGAAAATACGTTGATCCATTGCAAGCAGGGGAGGATGATATGCATCAAATGCAAATACCTATGAACCGTCATAGGAGACCTATCATATGGACACATAAACAAAGTTATATCTTTAAACAAATTTAAATGATCTTTAACAGGTGCAAGCTCTTATTAACCATAATAAGAGGTTTGTTAATGCACAATAGCCTACTTGTACGAAGTAATGGACAACCCATAGTGAAACGCCAAGCTACCTGATTTGCAATATGCATACAAGCGGATAGAACATATATGCAAATTCTCAAGTGAAGCTTTATGCATTTTTCAACAATAGCCCATCTGCATGAAGCAGTAAACAACTTATTATGTAGCGTCATATCATCTGATCTGCAACACTTATACAGGCAGACAAAAGACATCTATGAGCTCTCAAATAAAGCCAAGAGAGATTTTTTACATAAGAAAAAATTTTTACACGTGCCATTGCTGACCTTATTATTGTATGAGCTCAATCCTTCATTCAATTTTAATTACATGTTCAATCATTCAATCTCTTCAATCATTAAAATCAATTCAATCATTAAATCCATTCATGTTCAAATTACATTTAAACTCAATTTATTCACTATATTTAGTCATAGTGTTCGATCATTAAACCTACAATCATGATTCAATATTCAATCATTAAATCAAGATATGTCATTGAACAATTATCATTCTGTGATTGTCAATCAATCAATTAATCAAATCTAATTAATTATAATCAATAAGTCACATAAATTCAATCATTAAACTTTAAGTAATCAATCACCTTTGCTCATTAATTTGAACTCATCAATCATCATTGAATCATCCAAGTAATTGTAAATGATTGTTAATTATTAAATCACCTTCCAAACATTAAACTCAATTTCAATCAATTATAATCAATGTAAATTCAATGGAGCAACCACATTCAACTAAACTCAATTCAATGACCTTCAATGATCCTAAATCATTTAATCATATTTAATGACTAATCATTCAAATTCAACTTCAAATCTCAACCCTAAAAAGCCTTGGATTTTTTATTCTCTAAAGAAATCTTTAGCTCATTTAAAACCATATGTCAAGCCCCTAGAATGGATTTCAATCATTGAAATATTGATTAGTCGCCTGCTAAGAGTCTCCCTAGTCATTTTAGAAGCCATCATGCCATTCCAAATACTTAAACCTAAATCTTGATCATGAAATCAAAAACATTAATATTTATAATCCATGTCACTCAACACACAAAGCTTAACACTTTTAAAATATTGAATTGGTTTGAATTGCATGTCATCTATCATCATGTGATTAAACCCATTGAGGTCCAATGTTGACCTTTTTGACAAAATGTACACTAACACCACTTCATATATATAAAGCATATTGTAAACTTTAATTCATGCCCTAGGTTTGACACCTAGTCCTATAATCATCTTCGA
>CM039724.1:11687483-11820275 GCA_022539455.1 Dendrobium nobile
TCTTCTAAGAATGGCATAATCTTTTCGGTTTGGGGGGGGGGGGGGGTTGATATAGCTTAAAGGGAACGTTTAAGATGGGGAGATCTTGCTCGATAAAAATTGAGGTGGAGTCCATGAGGGAGGGAGGGGGTTAGGCCATCGGCCAGCAGGGCCGGATGCAGGGGAGGAAGAGGCTAACCCAGAGAAAAGGTGAGCGCATCGGCTACTATTTTGAGAGGAAGCTTTAATTTTGGATATAAATTAAGGTTTTTAGGCCACCCTTACACCAATGAGAAGTAATGTTTGATTGTTATAACTTTTTAGTTAAATAAGCAATTGTATATTAAAAAAAAATAAATATTAGTATACTTTTTTTTGTGTCATAAAAAATACCATGGATTATTAATTGAATGTTACATATACATGATTTCCAAGCTGCAGGTACTCCATCTCAAGCTCTCGTTCACACTATAAGAGGAAGAGCAAAAGAAGACTTCGTTTCTTTTGTGCAAGAAGCCATGTCAACCTTATACCCAATCGCACCTCTTTCAACTTCGAGCCACATCTCCTGTTCTTGCCACCTCTAACAGAGCCTCCTCTCACACCGACCTTCATAGCAGCTCCACCTCTCATACATCTCCCAAACGCCTCTATCAATCCACTTCAACCGTCCATCCAAAACAAACCTCCTAGCCACTCACAGACAAATCAAGCAACGATCAAACCCCTAGCCCCGTCCGACCTCTACGAACCTCTTACCAATCTATGATCAACTCCACAACCTAGCAGCAAGCCGACCTCCACCTTACCTGCATTCGATCTGATCGCCAACCTTGCATCCTCCGTCCTTCACCCTACTTCACATCCAAGCCTAACCTACTCTCTGACCTCACCTCTACCCAACTTTAGGCCAACTGTCTCTACAAATAATGATCTCAATAGAAAGGAATGCAATAAAATCCTATAGTTAGCTGCCATTCAATAGCATATAATGAATTGATGCCTCGAAAGAGACCACATTAAATATACAATGTCACATCAAAGTACCCTACAATTAGAAGGTATAGATGTTTGTGGAATAATAACTTTGTCGACCACAATACATAAGGAACCAGTGATGAATGAAGCAAATTGGTAGCCTATGTCAGCATGCTAGCATACTATGCTTACTTACAAATTATATTATTTCCTCTGAAAGCCCACGGAAAGCCCACGGGTAGCTGTGATAGTAGATATGCTGCAAAAAGTTGAATCCCGTATGTAATATAGATGCATGATGTAAAAAGGAGCATGGCTAAAGATCACAACAAGTACATGAGGACTATAATAAATGCAAGCTCATACGACACCACTATAGGAGGCATGTCATGTGTACAACATGATATCTACAAGCAAATATAGGAAAGAATGTAGTAGATGCGAACACCCATTGGCAATGACATAAACATTGTCATATGCACAGTAATATATATGTGAGTGGTAGTCAACAGGTTGTTGATGTTGCATAAAGGGAACGTTTAAGATGGGGAGATCTTGCTCGATAAAAATTGAGGTGGAGTCCATGAGGGAGGGAGGGGGTTAGGCCATCGGCCAGCAGGGCCGGATGCAGGGGAGGAAGAGGCTAACCCAGAGAAAAGGTGAGCGCATCGGCTACTATTTTGAGAGGAAGCTTTAATTTTTGATATAAATTAAGGTTTTTAGGCCACCCTTACACCAATGAGAAGTAAAGTTTGATTGTTATAACTTTTTAGTTAAATAAGCAATTGTATATTAAAAAAAAATAAATATTAGTATACTTTTTTTTGTGTCATAAAAAATACCCTGGATTATTAATTGAATGTTACATATACATGATTTCCAAGCTGCAGGGCTATCTGATTGGTAACCCATCAACAGGTGAGTTAATTGATTATAATGCTCAAGTACCTTTTGCATTCGGAATGGGTATAATTTCTGATGAATTATATCAGGTGATATTCTATTTCAAGAGTTTTTTAAATACGCTCTCTCTCTCTAAAACTTTTCCAAATAATCTCTCTCTGTTGTGTGTGTGTTTTTGAACCTTGTATCCATTTCAGGGAATTAATAAGAATTGCAAGGGTGAAGATTACAAGAATCCAAAGAATTCTCCATGTGCCTCTCTGATTCAAATCTTTGAGGATGTAAGCATCCATGTAACCATCTCTCTCTCCATGTCCTCTTTAGGTCATTATTTATGATTTGGCTAATATATTTTCTTTTTTTATGATAGTATCCTATTTATTTTTTTATTTAAATCTTAAACATAGATCCATTGTTTTGAAAATCGAATCAGACCGATCGATTCGACTGGTTCAATCGTGAAGCGATCTTATGGCTGGTTTGGTCCTCCTGAAGAATTGAACCGCCGGTTCAAACGACCGATAGTTGAACCAATCCCGATTCTTAAGAACTAGCCAGTTAAACTAATAATATATTTAAAAAATAATAAATTAATTTAAATATCATATATTTTATTTAACAATATAATTACAAAAATTTAATTGTATTATAAATTAAATATAAAAAATCATACTCACATGATGAAATAATATCATGTGAGCTCTTAACAAATAGATACAAGAAAATGTATATAAAAAATACAATATAAAACTCCTAAGTGATGTGGGACTAAATAACTAGTGGTTTTTAGTTTCAACTTTCAACAATATGTGCATGAGACTTATTTGAATGAGAACTTGTTGGAAAAAGTTTGTGTAGAATATTCAAATAAAAATCATCATAATAATTTTAAACTTTTTAAATTTATAATTAATTATATATTTATAATTATTTAAATAAAAATAATTATTTATAATTTTTAAAGTTCTAAACCTTTTTCTAAATGTAAAATTAAATGATGGAAAAAAAATCTTAAAAAATAATATTGTATGAATTTATAAAGATAATTTTATAATGTAAAATTTAAGTATAATTTATAGATGTAAATTATGCTTAAATATATAACATAAAGAAACTAAATATATTAAATTTATATATTTATATATAAACTAAATTTTTATTGAATATAAATTAAAATCAAAGATTGAAGGTGTTTCTATTTAAATTTAAAATTAGTAATTAATATTTATATTTAAATGTATTACTTAATTATAATAATTTTTATATTAATTTTAAAATTATATAATCAACTATATATGTATGAATTTTATTTATTTTTTAGTTTCAAAATTCTTAGAATTTTGAATTTTTTAAAATTAAAATTTTGTTATTATTATGTTAATTTTATTACTTTTAAAAATATTATTATTTATTACATCATCCGTTACCTGTTTGACCGATCAAACCATGAACCTCTCCTTCTTTCGGTTTGTTGAGTGGTCCGTTTTTCACAACCTTGCATAGATCTAAAAAAACTAGGCAATTAATTCCAAGTAGTTTAGATCAAAGCAGTCTTATGTATTGAAAAGTAAAGGTTAATAATTGCCTAGATAAATCTTGGGCATCTCTTCGAATAATTCATGGTATATTCATTAAAAATGTATATGCAGTTCAAGTCAGAGCTCATGACAACACAAATTTTGGAGCCCAAATGCAGTTTTGCTACACCCAAGCCTAGATACATTGCTAATACAAGAAGGTCTAAGCTAGAACAGCAGAGCTACACACTTCTTTTTGAGCCTTCAATTCCTGAAGTCAAGTGCAGAGTAATTAATTTTCCTTATTCATTTTGTTTTCTACGAGTAAAGCTGTGGAAGAAATGTTTCTTATATTAAATAGCCATATAATTATTTATTTTTCATAAATTCTTGATTGGTAACACTAACTATAAATATGTTGCAGACATATGCTTATTATCTCATGTATATATGGGCAAACAACAATGATGTTCAAGAGGCTCTCAATGTCAAAAAGGTATAAGATTTTCAGTTTACTCCCATATTAAATTCTTATGAAAAGAATATATTAATATAAAAATATGAAATAGTTAGCCCTCCAATTATGTCATCATGGAGTTGATTATGTTTGAATGAAACAACTTGGGAAAGATATACAAAACCTTAAAAGCTTTATGGAAAAGTGTTTGATGAGGATACCCCAATAATTTTTTTATCATGACTAACTTAAAAACTTTTAAATTTATTTTGAAATTAAAATAATCTTAGCAACTAATTAAGGCTGGAATTAGGGGAAAGTGAAGGAGTGGCAGAGATGCAATTTTGACTTGAATTATACAAAAGATGTAAGAAGCAGCCTTGAATATCAGGTTAATATCACGACCAGCGGCCACCATGCATTGGTTTACAGGTCAGAGGCGCATACTTAGCTAACATAAACTTTTTTATTCAATCCTCTCTCTCTCTCTCTCTCTCCATGAAAGTATTTTGTACAATCACCGGATCATCGGGTGGTGAAACAGGATGTGTCATGTCTTCTGGTACATAGAAAAAAGTGACGTGACACATCCTGATTTGATGTCGAATGGTCTGATGACCACAAAGAATAATTTATTCTCTCTCTCTATCTCTCATATATATATATATATATATATATATATATATTGATTATATTTTATTTTTTTTGGATGCTGCATCATGCCATGCAATCAAATATGTCGGGGCCTGATGGAAAATCCTAAAAATTCAACATTAGTGACCCGTGGAGATCTTGGCATGTTGACGGTCAAGTTGCTGGGTAAGTTCCTAATTACTTGTTTGTTAATTATGAAAAAAAAATTATTTAATAAAAAACTTATAGTCATTGTTGATTTTGGATGAATGTATGAATTTACTTATATCTATAAAGACACATAATGATCCCTCATTTTTTCCCATTGGCTCCAAAGATATGCAGAATCCTACTCCAATAATATGACCTTTGCGACTGTTAAGGTAAAGCTTTTTTAGGTTTGATGTTCTTAGTTAATTACTTGTAGTCAATTACTTTTCGGAATATATTTGTATCTTATATAGGGTGCTGGACACACGGCTCCAGAATATAAGGCTAAGGAATGTTTAGCCATGCTCCGAAGGTGGATTTCTCATAGATTACTGTGATTGATGCTACACATAATTTACACAAATTCAGCTATGGATTTATAGCATAAATGCATAGTAATGAATGTAATAAAATATATTATTTGACCGTGTATCAATAAGTATTTCTTTTATGATTAAGCTATTTGCAGTTCTCCTTTTATTGATTATTCTAGCTCAAATGGCATGCATGACACCACCTACCTTGATCTATTGGTTGGAAGCTTAGATTATCAACCAAAAGGTCTTGAATTTAATTAATGCTTGTATATGTGATGTGTGTGATTGCATTCATTCACATAAAAGTCCAAAAAAAAGGATGGCCTGCATGTAGGGGTGAAACTAGACTCTTTTGAGGGTGATTAAATAAGATTATTAAATGTATAATCTTATATATTAAATAAAAAAAATTAAGTATTTGAGTAACTACATTTATTGAATGTGGGATAAAATAGTTAAAATATTTATTTTTCTCACAAATAAATTTCATAGCAGACAATTGCTCACCCTGAGCTCTTTTTTATTCCACCCTAGCTCACGAAAAAATTTGAATTGAATAGCATGCAATTCCAACGAAAATTAAATTATATATAAAATAAATGAATATGGACATTAAAGAAGATCATAAATAAAATTTAAATATATAATCTCTATCTTAAGAATCACAAATTCACAATTAATTTTCTGAATATATGATATTGTTAAAGTCACAACATGCAATCGTTTTACTCATTCATATTTGCAAAAATCAAGCAAAACCTTCTTATGTGAAAAGATACTCAAGAGGTGTAGAATAATAAGCATACAAAAAATTAATAAAATAACCGATGGTACTGATCAATTGGATACTATTTTATTATGTTGATAAATAATCACCATTAATAGCATCAATAGATCATTTTGTAATGAATGCATGAATACAGTACATCTAAGTTTATAAATGTTAAGAGATAGAGTAAATGTTAGTAGCAATCAAAGAAAAATACACAACCATCCTCCCTTGTGTATACCTATGTCTAGGAGTGACATTCTTAGCTGGAGATGCGAAGAGAGAGGAGACATGATGTGCGAACAACTATGGTTCTGCGAACCTAGGGCTGGCTTGATTATATACCTATTTCCTTTTTTTTTTTTTCATAATATGGGCAAACTTGTTTGGGTGGGACAAAATTACCTTAAATTGGACGAATTATTGTGCATGTAGTGTTGAACATGACTTGCATTATATATATATATATATATCAAATAATTTTGACATACTCTTGAGGTAAGATTTAACTAACTTCTAGGGAGTGGTTTGTTATTTGTTACACTGTGAGAAAATATGGAATAAGTAGCCCTCGTCATGGGGTGAGTGACTCATTAGGCTTGGACAACTTGCCCCTTATGCTAAGGTAAGAGACCCCTCAAACTAGGGCAAGACTATGTTTTTAGTAAGTTCACTTTCTGACTTCGCAATTCCACCTCATATCATTAGCTTGCCTCAGACCAAATTAAATTTGATTGAACCATGCCTTAAGCACATTTGGATGTACATTTAGCTCTTTAAATCTCTTACATCTTTGAATACCAATTTATAAGAAACTAAGAGAATTAAGAGAAGAATTTATTACTAATAATGAATGGTAAAAATGAAAATGATAATATTTCTATCTTGTTTAATTCTTGCAACACTTTAATAATTGCATTAATTTGACTATTTTGCATGTCCAAAGTATATCTCAATATATGTGTGGATTATTTTGTCTGGCAGCCTTAAAAAGTCTGATAATTTGCTCAGAAGAAATTTAAAGCAGACTTAGTATGTGGGCTATGCGGCTCCTTACCATAATCGGCCACCCACATAGTATTTGAATGTGAATTTTTTGTCGCCCTAATGTGCCATTTGATCCCTTAGATAAGCTCCTTTTTAATCCTAACTTACTGCAAGTTTTTTATTTTGTCTCTAAAGTAGTTCAACAAGCATTCCAAAAAAACTTTCTAATTATTTGTTGCACTATATGAAATGGTAGAATATTTGGGGCAAATTATAATAGTATCTTAACCATTGTCCATGACATTAAAAAAAGACATTCATCTTAAACTTATCAGCTGGATGTATAAGGATGATTTTATGAACATAATTGCTTAAGAGGAGCTTCTAAACTTTAATCCACTATGTATGTTTTGGGGTATGTTAGGGCTGCAAAAATCGGGTCACGGGTAGGTTTTGGGTCGAACCTCGACCTAACTCGCCACAAAATGACCCGACTGAACCAAATCCGTTTTTATAGATGGGCCACTTTTTCAAACTGAGCTCGACCTTTTTAGAACCCAGGCCAACCCGACACGACTCTCCAACCCGGATCACGAGCATGTCTTCAACCTTTTTGTTGACGATGGGCTAGTGCGGATGGCAAAGGCAGTGATGACAACGATGATGGCGGAGCGGATAGCGGTGACGGTAGAGGTGACGACAGAGATGGAAGACGGCCCGATTATGGAAACCTCCGGATACCAAATGGCCAGTCAACAGATGGCTTGGCAGAGATGGCGAAGGATGGCGGGTTAACCTCTAGATATGGGCAAGTTGTGGCAACCTATGGCTCATTTTGCGGACAACGGAGCTGAAAATTAAGATAGAGGACTTGTCGCGACGCGGGAGTTGAGGTCTTGATGCGATTTAACGAGAGCTAGAGCTGCAAATGAACCGAGCATTCGATGAGCTACTTAAGGCTTAGCTCAATAAGGGCACATTTATGTTCGTTTAATAAGGTAAATAAACAAGCTTGAACAAATTTGACAATACTCAATAGCTTAATAAACAAACTTGAACACCCTGACATTTGGCTTGTTTATGTTCATGAACAAGATCGTTTAGAGCTCATGAACATGCTCATTAAGAAACTCGATTAAAAAGATAGATTATGTCTTATTTAATTAAAAAAAATTAACTATTAACTAAAAAGATATTTAACATTTATAACTAAGCTCGTTTATATTACTATTTAACTAATAATTTATTTACCATTATTTTGCTATTACAACATATTTAATTAATAAGATATATATATATATATATATATATATATATATATATATATATAATATATATAAATATATATATATATATATATATATATATTGTTTTACTATTTAACGTTATTACTATTATAACCCTATTACTGTCTTATATATATATTTAACTATTATTTAACTCTCTCTCAATCTCTCTCCTCCGTGGCCTACAGAAAAAAAAAAACCTTTAGGGGAGGGTTTAGTCCCACACGCCTGGAATAAAATGGTTTCTCTACATAAAAACAAATATTGCTGGAAGTCACTATTTAGGCAATGTGCAGTAGGCGTGGGGGTCTTCCTCTCATGCGTTGTGGGTTTGCCCCGAGCGGCCCATCTTGAAATAAAAACATTTATTTTGTTAATTGTGGTCAAATCAGATGGCTCGTGAATGGCTCGATAATAAGCTTGAAATGAACCAAACTCGAATACGAACTGAACTGAGCTCGAACATGGAAGTTTTAAACGAACTCAAACAGCTGTCCAAGAAGCTCGGCTGAGCTTCAAGACGAGCTTGAGCTCGATTCTGACAGAAAGCCATAACTCAAACGGGCAAAAGCTCGGTTCATTTGCAAGGGCACTGTGCATATATTCAACCTTAGGGTTCGAGTGGTAGGAGAAGATGCACCTATCCTTCCTTCAGCTTCAGGGCCTGCTTTGCGACATCAAAACTTTGGAACTTCATTTGATGCCTTGATATCTTGAAATACTGGCACTAACCCAAACTCTTCATTATCATTTATGAAAGGAGTTTTACCCAAATATTTCAATTCTGAGTGGTCATTTGCTCAATTTTGCTTGCCAGAATTTACACGATATTTTGCAGCATTTGGGTTTGGAAACACTGTAATGATTGTTGGTATGGATGGCAGTTTCTACTGGTGCAATTTCGATCCAATGCTTGGTGGACAAATGACGCAGCTGGAGTATGTTCGATTCCTCAAATGGAAAGTCACCAACCAAGATCAACCAACCAACTTGCGAGCTAATTTGCTAAACCACCATCTTGCAACAAATTTTGAGACTGGAGTAATTTTTCTTTAAGATGCATATATTTTATACTGAGAGATTGTCTCCATTTTACCTGTAAATTAATTTCTAATTGAGGCTTCATTTGGGGCTGCCTTCCTAGTGTTTTCTAAAGCAGCTTTTTAGTACAATTTTTTTTTTCAATAAATTTTATTCAAAACATTTAAAAAGGTCATCCAAAATGAACCAGAAACTTTATGGGAATGATATTTTGATTACTCATATATAAACTCAGGGCTAATGCTCTGATGTTCTTGCAATAAAGAAAATGCAATTTAAATGTCAAGCCTCCTTTTTCTATGCTTCTTCTACTTGTTGTACTAGATCATAGTCTTATTATTTATCCTGGTTGGTTGGTGTTGATTTCGATAATATATCTAATCTTTTTTAAAGACATGGGGGTTCTTGCCCTGTTTATCAGTCCATGGATTATTTCAATAACATGATTTTAGATTGTAACCTTATGGACATTGGTTGTACTAGTAATTCTTTTATCTGGAATCATTGTAGTTTATGGCAATGTTTGGATCGTGCTCTTTTTAATTATATGTGGATTAGCTTTTTTTATTCTACTTATGTGGAGTATCTCAGTAGAACCTTTTTTTTTAATAATTCTCCTCTTTTTATGGGTATTTTGATGAGGCATGATGGTCTTGTTCCTAATTTTAGATTTCCAAACATGTTATTATTTGATAACTTTTTCTTGAGCATTATCCATGATAACTGGCAGGACCCTCTGAATCCTAATAATTCTACTTCTTGTATGAATATTTATGTTTCAAACATAGAAGGCTTAAGTATAAAATAAATTGGTGGAATAAGCATGGATTTAAAAATATTTTCTATAATATCTTGAATCACTATAGGAAAATTAAGTATTACCAGCGGATTTTTGGTAAACAATTCTTTAATTTCTGGTGGATTTGAAAATTTTCAGGTAGATTTTTTTTCGCCTGTAAACGTACGTCGGAAAAGTTTTCATACAAAAAAAACTGCTGGAAATCCTTTGTAGCAGTATTTTTCTCAAGAAAATCTTTTTAGCAAGTTTTTCCAGCGAACCACATCAGCCAAAATAAGGAAAAAAAATGTCCATAATAAATATGCTAAAGTTTTTCGTGAAGCTATTATTAAACAAATATTAGAACTCACTATTAATAGTGAGGCTGATGATTATTTACTTTGTAACTTATCTAAAAATGGGGTTTTCAATCTAAATGATGCTTGATATGCTTTTAGAATAAAAAATTATCTTAACAAAGTTGGGCTCTTAATTGATTGGAGTCACCAGTAGTTCAAGCTCTGATCTTGCAATTTTTGACTTTTAGTTATGTCCTTATTCACTATAGAAAATTATTCATTACTGGCGAAATTTTTAACAAACTTTTGATGGAATATTTTTTGGCAAATTTGTGACGGATCATGTTGAAATATTTCTAACCTATTTTTAAGTAGATTTTTCAACGAAGTTATGAAGTATTACAGGCAGATTTGTTTCTAGCGGAATTTTTGACCGATTTAATAATTTTATGAAAAAGCTATATATATTTTTAATTTAATTAATTAATAGTTTTATACCTTATTTTAATAAATATTAATTTACTAATTTATTTTAATTAACAATTAAATTAATAACTTAGTTGAATTAATTATTAATTTAATAACTTAATTTAATTATAATTAATTTTATTAACTATATTATTTTATCTAAATGTATTTTTAAATAATAAAAATAAGATATTAAATTAATAAATAATTTTAAATAATATAATAACTTATTTTATTTAATTATTAATTTAATAACTTATTTTAATTAATTATTTATTTAAGAACTTAATTTAATTATTTGTTAATTAATTATTTTATTTTTTATTTATTTAAATTAAATTTGGTATATATAAAAGGGTAAAGTGTGATAATATTTCTGCAATCAAATTTGGGTCAATACGTAATACCCTATAGGTCTTGAGATCGAATCACATAGGCGTCGCGCAGCGTGGGCAGTCAGACAGGCATGTGGGTAGTGAGCGGGTTGGCATGCAGTCTTCCATGTGCAACGAGCAGGTAGGCCTTCATGGTAGTGGCAGAAGCCCATTGGGGTCAGGGGGGGCCTCAAAAAATTTAACCCGCATTCAAAAAATTAAAAAAAATTGTTTATATGAATTTTTAGGTAATTTATCCCTCTTTATTCATTTTTTAGTCTTTAATACAAGGATTTTTAGGCAATTGCCCCCCCTAAAAATTTAAAAATACTATGGTCTTTAGGTAAGTGCCCCCAACAAATAGTAAAGAGAATTCATCATTGAATTCTAAAAATATCCTTCAAAACTCTGGGGGCGTTACCCCTTTGGACCCCTAACATATTTGCAATATAAATTTGCCCCCCCTGAAAATTAGGGCTGGTTCTGCCCCTGCTCCATGGGTTGGCGGGCAGTATTCCGTGGGCAGTGTGCGGGCCGTCAAGTTGGCGAGCGAGCAGGCCTTTGCAGGCTGGCAGGTGGGCTTCCGAAGGCAGTGGGTTGAGTAGCTTCAATGGGCTCAATTTTTTATTATTTTTAAGAATCCCAGTGGAAATTTTACCTCCAAAAATTCCGTGGAACTTTTTTCTGGCGTCTTTTTTATGGGAGAAATTTTATCGACGCTCATTTTACTGGTGATTGTTGGTTTTTCTTCTGGGATTCTGCTCTCTAGTCGGTGGATTTGGCTTTGGTTATTTGTTGAAAATCAAGTCATCAATTTGGTTGGCTGGGTTGGCTTTCATTGTCTATTATTATTGGAGTGTGATAATAGGTTTGTGGGTTCATACCTAATTAAAGGTAGGTTCTTCTTTAGTTCATATTGATCCCTTGTCAACTCAGACATGGGTTAATCTGAGAATGATTATGAGTTATTCAAGCAATCTTACTTTGGTCATTTGCAGTTGTGGCATGCTTTACTGTGGATTTCGCCTAATACACAATTTATTATTAATTCTATTAAAATCATAAAAATAGAAATAAAATTGTATTGAATTTCTAATAAATCCAAATAACCAAGGAAATTAGTTATACAGATTAATTAAATATCTAAACAAAATTTATATGAGAATAAACAGTCATAATTAAACATAGATAAATCATAAAAAATTGAATATAGCTCCAAATGACTTCAAATTTGGTGAGAGTCATGTATAGGTCTTCCTTAAAGTATTCCTAAAATTTCAATAAATTTAGATGTCATTTGGCTTACATCATTTTGAATCCATTTTATCTAAATTATAAGTAAGAATTTAGTATAAACACATGATATCGTTGCCATAAAATTTTGTGAAAGGTTAATAAACTATTAAAAAACATTAATAAACTCTTAGTCAGTTAATATAACATGAATGAATGATTTAAATTTAAATTGCTTGAATAAATGATGTATATAAGTTTATTGCATGCTTTGGTATAAGTTGATGGAATATATAATAAATATAAGTTTAATGAATGTTTTGGTTTAACATAAACACCTTCTATGATTACATCTAAATGAAACCTCTAGTATAATGATAGATTATAATCCATGTAATATTTCAATAACAAATTATTTCAACATATATAAAATACATTTTAAAATAATGAACTTTTTTTTTTATCACTTCAACATTTATTAAAAGCTTTAAGTATTGGTTTTCCCTTTTTACATAGAGCACTAAAACATCCATAGGAATTTAGGATATATTAGCTTATGGGTTCATTGCATATTCAATCTATAGGTTAATGTATTCTTTAAATTTTAAATCACATTCAAACCTATTAAAATTTATAATAAAACATTTAATATATTTTAACATAAACAAAAAAGTCCCTTAAACCTTCATCCAATAATTTCGGGTTTACAAAAATAAAACCAAAAATCTTAGTAGGACCAGTAAACCATATACCTTAACACACACCATATATTGACTTGTTAGGACAACAAACTCTAGCATTATGTTAGGATCATTGTTTAAATGCTATTTATATTCATGTTTACTTCTATGATTGTGAAAATATATTTCCATTATGGTTGATGGTTGTGAGCTGATTATTGTGTATGATTGATTTGTGCTATCATTTCAAAATCAAAATGGACCCTTTATTGCCCTTTATTGAGCATGTTTAACCATGAACAACCACTGTGATCATAAAGAGTATATTTTCCCCATACACCTTCAACCATGCATATGAACTCAATTGAGCCCTTGGTGGACCATGGTTTATCAAGACCACCAATGAAACCAAATTTTACCTAAAGAGTACATACGTTCAATTCATTGCATATAAACCGTGGCATGACTTAAAATCGATTCCAACATACTCCAAATATCCATTAAAAGCCATTAGAACCAACTCCAAAGTCTAGACCAAGTTATTCTAGGTTTACCAAGCTAGTCATTTGTTTTTCTTCTTTAATTTGTTGAACCTAGTTAAATGTGAGGCCTCCAAACCCCCCAAGCTAGTCAATTGGGTGTGTAAGGGTTTTCCAAGTCATCCCATCCCTTGGGCTCACTTAGTTTAGCCATTTGGGCTGATCCAAGTGAATCCAAATGGGTTTCCTTGAGCAAAATTAAACTTCAGGTCAAAATAAACAAAACTATTATCTATAATATAAGACTATAGACTTTCTACACCTAACCTTGCATTGACATCCCATGGGCTGAGTCTTGTTAGAAATTTTGTTTGAGCTAGCCTAAGTGGTGAAAATTATATTTCTTTTAACTATCTTCAAACCCAAAAGTAATTAAACCTGACCAACTTCTACGTTATCTTTAAGAATCTTCAAGTAACCTATACACCACACCTTAGGCCAAGTGGCTTCTTGAGGTGGCCAAAATTCAAGAAATTAGCTCAATATTTCCATTGGTTCACTCATAATAGCTAGCCCAACTAACCACATGGCCTCAAACTACATTATTAAGCTGCCTATGTCCTATTGGATCAACCCCAAATAATTAGATAGATTTACAAGGTCATGGTCAGCAAGAATTTGATTTGTACGTAGTGATTATCCACCAATAATACACTAAAATTTAAAGAATAGATGTTCTTTTTTTTTTCAGAGCCACTCACTAGAGCCTCTTATATGTTTTCCCAATATTCCCATAATTACAGATCAACTCCTATGCAAATCTGACCAAGCTCTAATGAGTTACTCCAGCCAAAAAGCTAGGTCTTGATCGAATGCATACTAGCTATGGCAGTTTGATAGAAATGAGCTCCTTTGCACTGTTGAACTTACATATAGAAAAATCCTTCCCTACATGTAATTTCATAACCTGAGTCTCCAAGAGTTTAGGTTTGTTCAAGTATTGAGAGAACTTCCAATCCATAGCAAATTGATCGGTTTATTGGAAGAACATGCATAGAAGATGCCCTGGAAGAAATTTGAGCCAATTCTATCAAATGGCTTTCATGAATTTTCCGAGAAAGACTTCATCGCTTAAATGAGCTGTAAGAGCTAGATGATGAAATTAGAGCCATTCAACTATTTTGTTTTTTGAAGAATGACACTAATTTTAAAATCGTATTTGAACTAATCACAACACTCTTTGAGTGGCCTACCCATAATTTAATGGTCATATATAGTGAGCCGTCTAACATTGAATATCTCTTATTCCATGGAAATAATTAATAGAATTGATTTGAACTTTGAAAAATCACATTTCATCAGCAACTTGACAAAATTTGGTGATTAAGAGCTTTATTGATTAAACATCTTGAGAAGATCTACAAATATCATAATGAATTGAGGTCCAATTTTAAGTATATTAAAGGTAATTTAAGAAATACATCTTACAATATTTCATGAATTATTTCATTTAATCAACTCCAATTGAGCTCAATTTTCACGGATAATTTTTGAAAATTTTATAAACATGTCCAAAATTATTTGAGGACATTTGAATCCAATTAAAGCCTCAATTAAAATATAAAGTATTTAGGTAAGATTTTTGACCAAGAAATTTAAATTTCAATAACTTTGAATCCATATGACACCATGAGATGTGCATTTTTGGATATTTAAATAACTATTATGGGGATAATTAACCACTTATTTTTTACCAATCTCTATTTAAAATAGCCCATAATGAGTTTTTGAAAGTATAGATGGATTTACTTAAAAAAATCACTATAAATATTAAGGAACTTTGATGTAGTTTAAACCTTGTGTTAGTACTGACTCATTGTTTAAATTTCAAACCAATTGGAGTTCCTTTGGTATATTACTTAGTAAACCCTTAATTATCATGCATAAGGGATCTAAGAACTTCTATATATATATTCAACTATAAATCAATAAACCTTTCAATGCAAAATAAAAAACTAATTAGGAAATATTAAAAATAAAAATTATTTAAATATTAAATAAAATTTAATAAAAATAAAAACTAATTAAATATAATTTTAAATGACACCAAACATTCAATAATATAATTATAGGTAACTCATGACCTCACTTGAAAATATCTAGTTGATTGTAGTTTATTTTGTTAAAAAAATAAAAAATGTTCTAATTTCTCTAATTAATAAATAAATAATTGGGTTAGGTTTTAATAAATAATAATTAAGTAAATAAAAAAATACTAAAAATATAAATTCAATTGAATTATAATCTAAATAAAAAATATATTTTAACAAAAATCATAAATTTTTAAAATTTTAATAAATAACAAAGTAAAACATTGGCCAATTCTCTAAATAAAATGAATAATGAATAATAAATACTTTAATGAAATAATTATAAATAATAAATAAATAAATAAAACATAAATAAAAAATAAAATAAGTAAGCATAAATAAATAAAATTAAATAAAATTTGAATAAAATATTTAAACATAAATCAAATCTTAAATAGATAAAAAATTAATTAAAAAAATAAAATTAATAACATTTATATCAAATTCAAATAAATAAAAAATATTAATAAATAGGAACTAATTAAAAATAAATTAGAATATTAAAAAATATTAAATAATACATCTTAAATTGATTAATTAAAATTTAAATATAAGTTCAAATAAAATTTTAAGTTTTATAATTAAATAATTAAATTATAATTTAATATTATAAATAAATATGAATTTTTAAAATCAAATAAAGTCACATTTTAGAAAATTTGGGCAAGGAGAAACTTTTTCTTATTTCCACCCTCACTAAGCAAAAAAATTGAAAGAATTATGGAAGGGGGTGATAAAGAAGAGGCATGACCTGGTGATCCCCATTTAACCAGTCAGCCTAGCTTTAGTTGATTGAGTGCATGTACCCCAAAATATTTAAGTTATCTAATTTCCAATCTTAAGGAGAGGATGGCAGGAGTTTCCACTTTCTATTATGAGAGTAGGGAGTGGCGACAAGGATGGTCACTTTGGGTTGCCCACATGATTGATATGGAGGAAATGCAATACAAGTATGCATCGCAATTCGACAAAGCATTAGTTTGTATGTTTAGGAGAAGTACATTCACGAAAAACTAGGATAAACTTTAGTTTCGGTCACTCCAATGTCCGACCCCTATGTGTCATACCCATCATAAATATTTGATGATAATGAGGAGGGGGAGGAGGAGGAGAAGAGGATAATTGGGATGTGGATTGGTTTTTGTCCTTGTTGTTGTTATTAAGATTTTATTTTTCTTTAATTTTATTTTCATTTCCTAAGAGAGAGAGATGATGATGATAATGTTTCTATTTTTAATTTTTTTTCATTTACTTTGCTTAGTATTTTACCTTAATGATGATGTTTTCAGAAGTTATTATGGATGGATTATGCATTAGTACACAAGTTAGTGTAGTGCAAGTTAAGCATACTTTGTTGTAACAAGCCTTTTGTACCAATTATCAGTGCTGAGTTTCTACATGATTCTAACAATTAATTTTTGAAGGAGAGTGTAAATAAGCTATTACACATGAAAGGTTTATAAATGAATTTCAATATTAACTAATGTTCGACCAATCTCTAAATGAAAAACCATTCAATCTAAATCAATTATCCCATTACACTTGCACTAATAACTGAGGAGTTCAATTAAGATATTAATGAAGATGATTCCTTGAGATGTTTTGTTTATGATTGTTTAAATTAAAATTAACACACTTTGATAATTTAAATTAACATAAAAATAGTGGAGTTTTATCTCGCATTTAAATCATTTTTCCTTTACAATTTTTTTCCTATTTGGAACAATGAGTTGATCAAAGGTGCAAATACAAATTTTTGAGGATACGCAAGAGTAAAAGCTAGAGGGAATTTGTTATGTGAATTTTTTTATTATTATTATTTTAAATTCCAATAAATATGTGTGTTTTAGTTGATGGTGTATAGAATGTCTTAGGAAAATGAGAAAATTTATAAAGCTGAGAACCATCACCACAATGCTCAAACTAGCAAACTCGCATAATCTTCAACACCCTAGAGCCCGAATAGAATATTGCAGCATCTATGCCTTAGGAAAATTTCATTTAATTTTGTGCCTTGACAAAATAAATGCCAAAGTTTTTGCTCAACACATTTTTGTAGTGCCACACAATGTCGTAGCACCATAAGTAAAATTAAATTGTAGTGCTTGAGTCTCGAGAAAAATTACAAATAATTGAATGATGATGCTTGAAACTTGGAAGCACCATAGTGCTAGATGACATAAGAAAGCATCTCGGTGCCCATATTTTATAATATCATGGTGGAGTAGCTATAGAAACAAAGCGTCGCATCGAATTAGTTAAGCGCCAGGCCAAATTAGTCAATAATTGCACCAGGTCAACCAAATGCCACAGTGGAGCACATTTAGCAGCATCGCGGTGCTAATTCATATTATAATGTCATGCTGCCACCTTATCAATCGTAGGAATGATTGATTCCATTTATATTAATTCAAAGTAGTTTATTTTTAATTTCTTTTGTAAGAGAACTAGAGGATAGTGAGTGACATATAGTGGAGTGATTGGTTATCCTTGTAGTGAGAAAAACCACACTTAGGAGAGGAAAGGAGTGTGGAGAGTGAACGTTTAAGGGGAGAATCACTCTGGGAAACATCCATCTACAAGATATATTTAGGAATCTTCATTTAGAATGTTATTTTCTTTGTATTTTTATTTGTACTCTTTTCTTGAGCAAGTAATTGAAAGTGTTTTATTCAATTTTATTCCTAAGGTCAGTTAAGCTTTAGTTTTGAATTGATGATGTAAAAATCTATATATATCCTAATATAGACTCTTGAATATGAATTTGAATTATTATTTTCAATATCTCCCATGCTTAAATTAATCTGTGTAATGGTCATGTATAAATTTAAAATCTAGTGTGATACATTGCCCGACGAAGGAATGTTGAAATAATTAGGAGTATCTAAAGGGAGTGCTTTCATACCTAGACAAAAGATGATTAGGATTCTATGATCTATGGAGATATAATAACTTTAGAGAGACCATAAACCTTTATAATCTCAATGAAGATTTTAAGGTGCATACACTCTGATTCACAATAATTATAAATGGTTCTACTTAGAAGAATATATATTCATTCACCATCATTTGTATAAAATATCTTCATTCTTAGTTATATTCACTAATTATTGCATTTTTTAGTAATTCTAATAATTATTCCTTAATTTCATTGCATAAGATAAATTTAGTAGTTTGAGTAGGTATTATTAGAGTCAATTGTGCTTCACCTATTTCCACATGGGTTTGACACTCTATCATAACACTTTATTACTTGATTGACATGTGCACTGACATTAGTTAGTAGCATTTGGCATAAGAAGTTATAATGGCATGTAATTTAATTATCATATAATTTAGCCACACGTAAAGCATTAAGTCTCTCATACACAAAGTATAAATCCCCGTCACTTATCTTTATAAAACATAAAGGAAATTAGCTTAAATAATTAAAACAAATAAAAAAAACTAACAATATTAAGAATTTAAAAATTAAACTTGACCCAAATTCTCACTTAGATAACAAATAAATTCACCTTAGACAACTTTAATGACTAATTAACCTATGATATACCTTAACCACACAGCTTATCACACATTTAAGAATTTCTTGGTAGGATAACCTACTCTAGTCAAGGATGTGGTGGGCTTTTTTATTTTCTTGCACTTTGTTGTGGTTTGATATTATTCTAGCAAATGTGTAATGTGTGATTGTTTACTTTAATTTTATTCTGTCATGTTGTATAGATAATTATGCATTGCATTAGACTTGTACAAGTTTTATACTAACACCTACAGGGAATTGAATTATTTTATTTTAATTTAAATATAAATTATAAATAGTTTTGAAAATATAAATAAAAATTGCTTATGAAATATAGAAGTTCAAAAGAATGTTCTTTTGCCTTTGAAGTTCATCTCTACTGGAATTTTACCCCTTGTACATATATGGAACTACAGGACTCGAAGACATTGAAGATTTTAAATAAGCAATTTATATTTGTAAAGATTTGCATCATTGTATAGATGTAGAAATCCAAGCTTATTGTTAGTGGAGCTTGGCCACCGTTACTTCTTAGTAAACCATAGTTTTTATATTATGTCATTTGCTATCTTTAACCTATTATACTTATATACACTGGATTCATATAAATACATCTATTAATTATAATTGCTTTTTTAATAAAAACTTCTTATATATTTTATTAGTTTCTTGGCTTTGAATATACTTTTGTTTGCATATACATGTTATAATCCTAGGATGCTATAGTTTTCATACTTTTACATATCAACTCCTTTACCTATGAATTTCATTAGCATGCATATTTACCTTTAATACATTAAAAAACTAATACACACTAGCCTATGGCAAGTAAGTGGCATCCTAAGATATGAGACTGAGTATATTATTCCTTTTGGCATAGGGCCATTATGCAACAAAATTCTTTTCTTAGAAAGTTGATCATTTATTTTTCATTCTTATCATTTTAAAAAAATATGGATTTATGGTAAATTTCATTTTAAATTGCATTTGTTAGGTGTATTTGAACCTTGATGCCTTTAAATCCTAATTAATTTTTATACTAAAATCCTTAATTCTAGCTTAAATATGGGACTTTCTACCTTGCATATATCAGTCCTAAAAAACAAGATTTTATAAAATGTGATTAGGTGGTTGACTGGTTGTCCACTACTGGTATACCTAAGTATTTATTACACTTAAGCATAATTCTTAAATTTCTTCTTCGAGAGTGATATCCAATAATCTAATAAATTAAAAAGTTAAATCTGAAATTCAATCCAGATCTAAATTTATAAATCATAACCTTAAAATAGGTCAAAATAATTTTGGGTTCTTTAAAATTATATGCACTTCCTACCATTCATTATTTGACTAAGTAAAGAAATGTTCAAGCTTTGAAACATTTTTAGTTGGTAGGTTGAATTTCAAATCCTAAATCAAAACCATCATAAATCTAAAGAAGTTTAGTCGCCACTTTATTTTTGAGGTTTCTTATAATTCATCTAGTGATGTAATTAACCATAGGAATTTACTTCTATGGGAAACCTAGAACCCAATAAAAAATAAACCTTGTTTTAGTTATCTATAGTAAATTGGAGTTTTGTCCTTGGTTAATTTCATTTTTAAATAAAAGGTGAATATCATTTTATCAAAATAATGTTCAATACTAATCTGTCCTTCAAGATGGCATGTTGTTAACTAGAGAAATCTTACTACAAAAATGTAAATAAAAAACAGGTGGCATAATATATTTTTCCCTAGCCAACAATAATTATGAGAGACCTAGTAGACGAGGTTGAGCTTACTTTTCCAACTTGTTTAGAGTCATTATGCTGTAAATTGTTTCGTAGAAATATTGCTTTCTTTCATAGAAGACTTACATTAGAACATCTAATATATATATATATATATATATATATATATATATATATATATATATATATATATATATATATAATTCCTTCATTGGTTAGATACATAAAATCCATTGATATAAAATAAAAATGTTTCCTAAATAAGAAACATCTTACCCATCATGCATTAAAAAAGATCATAGTTATAGTTTTAAAGTGCTAGGTGGTGTTTAGTTGGAGTTTTAGTCCACATAAACATAAAATTTTTATCATTTGAATAGAACCTTTTAAGGGTTTGAATATATAAGTTCCATCTCACAAATTCAAACATCTTTCTAGACTAGGTTCAAATTACTATCCCATAGTGATTCACCTTAGTTATAGGTTTTGAGGAAGGCTTTAAATCATAACTCCTCAATTTATAGAAATACACTCCAACCTTTTAATAAATGATTAATTTTAACATTAACATTTTATCTTGATCTAAAAAATTAAAGCCCAGCATTAGATATATTTGATTGTCTTTGTATTTCCTAGAATCTAGAGCTTCCTACTCTTCGTCCGTTAGCATCCAAAAAGAATTGCTTAATGTTGAAGCAATCCCCTTTGAAGAATTCTATGCTCCTAAATCTTGCTTAAATATTTGAAATCAATAAATGTTTAACCATTATGTTAATCAATATTGTTCATATGAGTTCCCTCCTTAAAATTAATTAAACATAAAGGCTTATCTTAATTAAAACTTGCAACCTTAGTTTAAAAAATTAATAAATAAACTCTATCTTAGTTCCTAAAGGTAGGGGAAAATTCTTTGGGAAGTAGAGTATTTTATAAAATTTGAAATTCATATTTTTCTAATCAAATAGCACATATAGAAGAAAATACCATCTTGAAAGACATGCATGGTGTTCTTCTATCGATTAGAAACTTGAAATAAAATTCTCCATTTTTATAATCAAATACAACATAGAGAATAACATAATATCTCTAAATATATAAAAAATATTCTACTATTGAATCAAAAAAGAAAATGGATTTAAAAAATTTATCTATTTTTCCAAAGAGTTTTCACCAACCATAAAGAACTAATGTAGGATTTATTTAACTTGGGTTTCAGTTTCCCATAAATGAAAGATGTTATGGTTAATTACATCTCAGGAAAAACTGTTGAGAATACTCTCAATTAATACAATGACTAAATATTTTTTGAATTATAAAGATTCATGCAAGGTTTAGGATGTTGGAATTTTTTTATCAAACCGGATAAATATAGAACAACTCTTTATAGATCCAAATAAAGAAAAGTATGGAGTGTTATGATTATGAAAAATGCTGAAATATTAGAACCTATTCTATGATTGGGCTTTAACTTTTTATGATGAGATGAAATTTTAAGTTTAAGTTGATAATTTATTAGAATTATAGGATTATATTCCCAAGGGTGATTACTTAAAATTTAATTCTCCCACAGATCATGAACCTAAAGCAAGCCACTATAGGGTAGGGATTCCAACTTAATCTATGAGGTGCAGAAATTCTTAAGGTAGGACTTGTATCTTCAAACCCTAGAAGGATTCAAAAGAATGCCCAATGTTATTTGACTTACATCTGCCTAGAATGGAATGATAGTTGACACCATCTAGCATTTTAAAATTATGAGTTTAGGTCTTTATGATTTGAAGGATAGGTAAGCTATTGTTTATTTGGAAAGAAGAATCATAGTCCAAAAGTTGAAATCAAGTTTTCCTTGAACATTAAAAAGGTCTATTTACACCTAGCTAATGTAATTAAAATTCTTTTCCTTATCATATAAATATTTTAAATAGTTTAATACAATTCTATATGAAATAAAAAGAATTGTTTTTTTTTTTTTTTTTTTGAAAATATTGATAAAAATGGATCCTAACAACATTAAGAGAAGAAAACAAGATTGTGGCTTAGGCTTCCCCTCGCTTGTTGCTGGAATGTGGGAATTTTATATACATAGCAGGAATTTAAAATGCATGCCATAATTGCTGGAAATATAAAGTGCAAGTGATTTAAATGATAAATCCATAGATACTAAAAGCCTAATGATCATCCAAGAAAATCACATACAATTTAAAGAAACCTAAGAAAGTATGAGTACTTGTGCACAATAAAAATAAACACTTCAAATAATAAATATAAAAATATTATTTAGTATATGTGGAAAATGGCATTTATATATACAACATAAGGTGTATAGAAAACGAAATGGTGCTTAAGATCCACCATAAATTGCTTGAATTTTAACTCCTATATTCAACACAATTCATACGCAAGATGATATTGTTTATAGTATTCAGTTATCTATATTCTTTAGCATCGATCATCCTTCCAAAAGTATTCCATAAGATATCATCTTCAAAGGATGAATATTCATTCTTTTGATTTATTTCAACTTAGGATAAATAATCTCATATGACTTTCATAGCTTTATATACATTTTATTAATTGTATTTTAAAAAAAGAAAAAGCTCTAAACTATTCTAAGGGTCAGTATAAAAGCATTTTATATATCACAACATCATGACATAGTAATTACAAACTGCTTGCTCATTTTTGAGAAATTTATAAAGCTAGACTACTCTTATTTATTTAGGCAAACTAAGTAGTAGAAGCACCTTTAAATATTTATATGCATTTAAATTTTATTATTTTTCCCCATTTACTAGCCTTACATAAGAATGGCCACCCACCAAAAAACTATATTGATTATAATCAACTAAAATGATCCTAATCTATGATGTCTTCCTCCTCATAACAAAAATATCAATCGTCATCACAAATATAAACAAACATCAAACCACATCACACTTATTCATTAACATTAATAATACGTGCAACAACCAAAATACTAAATAAAAATCAGACTAAATAAACAACGCTCCTACCTTAAAACTAGAAATGGTTGTTCTAACATGCATGCTAAGTGTAAGCTAGGTTGTGTGGCTTGGATGTTTCTTATTACAATTTGAAGCTATATTTTCTACAATTTAAGATTTTTATAGGTTAGAGAATTTTATTTCAAGTTTATGTTTTAATGTATTATAAATTTATTATAGGTTCTAAAGTTATAAAAAAAAAAAAGGTTCTAAAGTTTAATATTCTAAACTTTTATTTTAATTTTTTTTAGAATATGTTAATTAACGAACTTTAAGAGTAGTAAGTTCACAAATCAACATATTCTGAGCCTAAAAGAAAAATAAATGTTTTATCCCATAAGCAATAAAGCATTTTTTTTTTTTAAGGGAAACCCACAAAGGGGCCTACGCGTTGATATAAATTCAAATTACAAGTCCTTAAAGGGATTTTCCGCCATCTAATGCTCAAAGAGCTACAATCACTCAAAAAGAAAGTAAAACCTAAAGGCCGAAAAACCCTATCTATGCAAAATACAATAATACCTAGCAACAATCTATAGCGATAAGAAAACGCCCAAAAATTAGAAAGATCAACAGATAAGCAATGAAACCCGTCTTTCTGGCAAAAACTTCCTCAAGGTGGAAGTAACCTGCAAAAGTAAATAGCTGAAAAACTAAACAAGGAAAAAATAGTAAACGGTTTAACGAAGCAGCGAATCTTGAGATTCAAAATTCCTTCCCAGACAATTCCTCCAGCAAATCCACCAGAACAGAAACAAAGAACCTCCAGCGGCAACAAAAATCAGCTCCAGGTAGCATAAACAACCATCAGCAATAGAAAATGAAAGACAAAATGAGTAACAGAAAAATAACACTAAAAAGAACGAATATAAGGCATACCCAATTTGTCCAATCTAACTAAACCTTTCAGCTGTTGAGGAAGATTAATGCTCGAAAATTCTTCCATACCATTAATGAGGCAACCTTTCTTGGCTAAAAAATCAGCACACACGTTACCTTCACGAAAAATATGAACTAAAGTGCAGTTTAAACCCTCCATCAGAATTTTGATTTTCCTCAAAATATAAATAAATTCAGGATAACACATAATATTTTTGTTCAACAACTGGATAAGGCTCAAAGCATCCACTTCAATGACAACATTTGTAACCTTGATTTTGTAGCATAATTCCAACCCATAGGATAAACCCCTCATTTCCGCATAAATAACGTTACAGTGATTTAAAGAAGAGGCATAGGCAGAAATCACATCACCGTTATAATTACGAAGAATACCTCCCATTCCAGCAACATCAGAACCCACCAAACCATCCGTGTTCAATTTGACAAAAGGCAAACACGGTTTCAACCATCTAACAACTTTCTCCCTATTTCTAAACTCAACAGAGTCAAGAGTAATACCGAAATAATGAGCCAAAAAACTGCAGTTTTTAAAGTTCTTACCAGAAATTATATTAGCCGCATACAGCTGACTAACTTTGTAATTAATATTATCAATAATCTTCAAAGCATCCATACGAATACCCTCATGTTTAGCTTCATTTCTAGCTTTCCACAAATACCAAAAAATAAGGATGGCAATTAAATTGTAAATATGACCTTTCGCTTTAAACATCCACAGATCTAGCATTTTAGAGATATCATCCTGCATAATACTGCTGTCTTTATGAGCAATGCCAATAAAATGCAACCAAACTTTCTTAGCAATCAAACCATTAACAAAAACATGATCCAAAGTTTCCCTATCATGGCAACACTGACATTTGGAAGGAATACTCAAGCCTTTTCTCATCAGTAACTCATCAACAGGAATAAAATTTCTTATAACTCTCCAAGTCAAAATAGAATAAGAAAGAGGAATAGTATTATGCCAGATAGCCGAGAAAATAACAGAATGACTTTGTTTGATACGAAACTGTCCAAGGCAAGTTTAAGACTAAAATTCCCATGAGGAGCCGGTTTAAATAAAATAGTATCATTGCTCTGTAATTGTAAAGGCACTTCGAGGATAGAAGAGATAATGCTCAAAGGAATATAATCCCTAAGTTTATTTTCATTCCACTTGCCATTATCGAAAAACTCATAAACTTTCATATTGGTTAAAGTAGAAGTATTTAACAGAGAATCAATCGAACCACAACCTAACCAGTTATCTTGCCAAAAATAAATGTCACCTTTACCAAGACCCCACTAAATCAAATTTTCCACTTCATTTTGTATACATCTTATTATTTCTAAAGAACATTAAAATATCTTTTTCTGTTAATATTTATATTTTAGAATGTGTTTTAATGAGCCTTGAAGTACATAGGAAATTATTTATTTTACTTGACAGATGATTTTTTTTATTATCAATCTTTAAAAGCTTCTTATATTAACTTTTCCATAAGCTTTAATTTAGTCAATGTTTGACATTGGCTTTAGAGTTTTGATATTAATCCATTTTATTTTACAATGTTCTTATGTTTATTTAAGTTATAATGTGATGGAGTATGTTTCATTATAAAGTTTTAAAAATTTTTTATATTCAATTTATTATAAAAGTTTTATATATCTAGGGAATCAATTAAGGTGCCAAATAGAATCAAAACTTCATGAAACTGTAGAATTAGGATAATAGTAGCCTATACTAAAATCAATGAAATTTAAAAATCTTTTGGACATAAAATTTATTTTTAAATTTTTTTCTAATTAAAATTTTCATTATTTTTTAAAAGTGTATATATATATATATATATATATTATATTTTACTCATTTTATCAGGGATTGTGATTATTTTTTCATAATTCTAGACTTCATTATGAACCTAATGAAAGTTTGTTCTCATATTTTTTGCTTTTTAATATTTATTTATATATTTTTAAATGTCTAGGTCACTTTTTGGGTTGATTACAAGGGTTTGCTATCTGACTGAAAAAATAAAATCAAACTTTTTTGAAATTAAATCCATGGGTTCTTGAGGATTCATGGAAGTTCCCAAAAAAAATTTTTGTCCTTTATTGATGCTTAGGGAAATTTCCTAGACTTTTCTTTAGATGTTAATATCTAAATACTAAGTTACTTAGGAAAATGTGAATTTACAACTAATATGCGATTAATTACCAACTAACCCTTGTATATAACCTAACAGTTCATAAATATTTAAGAATCCAAATACCCTATGGATTCAGATATGTGTATATTTTAACTTATAGGTCAAAAATTGACCTCTAACCATATAAATCATATGGAGTAATGTATAGTGTGAAAGCCCCTTTAACAAAAATTAGGGATGCTACGCACATCCATATATTTCTCTAAACTTACTGATGATATTTGAAATGATTAAGTAAGTAAATTTAATACATAAGGTTTCTTTGTAAACAAAATATGCATACAAATACATTAATTATCATAGAATGAAATTACTTTTACAAGATAATCTATTTTTTCTTAATTCATAGAGGCATTAAACTAAAAAAATGGTCCACTAGATCATTGATTATGATTTTTCAAAGTTTTGGAAAATAATTAAAATTAAATCAAAGGAATAATAGAGTTGCACAATTATCCAGCTAGCTATGTATGCACTTTATTGTTGGTAGGCACTTATTAGTTGGTTGTTAATGCAATGGGCCAAGCTATTACATTGAGTATATCCCAATCATTTGATCTAAGATCTGATGGCTGAGGTTAAAATCCTTTGAATGGTAGGTTTATTATGCAAATCTTGATATGACTAAATCAAAGTTATTTATTAAAATAAAAAATGAATATATAGATATGATTCTGTGTTTAACCTCTCACAATACTTGCCAGTTATTCATTTATTTCCAACAGATATTGCATTCCTTTGTTTCAATCCCTCCCTAAATGATATAATAGAATCTATTCATGTGAAATAGCTAATCCAAAGATCAGATCCTATTTAAATGGCAATTTCCTTCATAATATCCAGGAATCCTATCACATTTTCTACAAGATTGAGTAATATATGAATGCAGAGGCTCTGATCTTTGGATTAGCTATTTCACATGAATAGATTCTATTACAAGATTGAGTAATTATGAAGGAAGAGCCTCTGCATTATGAAGGAAGAACCTCTAAAACATGAAGGAAGTGTGTTTTTGGGACGTCTTGGACGCTGGAAGCTTCAACTGTGATCTGAGCCCGCTTTTAGCTTTTAGCTTGTATTACACTAGTTTTTTGGTTTCTTTCTTCTACTTGGTAGGATTTTGTATCTGTATCATGGTTTTGGGGTATTAATATATATGTTTTTTATTAAAAAAAATATATGAATGCAGAGGCTATTTAATGAAGTGATGGATTCGGTTGAGTTCATGTGGCTTCAAGAAACACACTTCCTTCATGTTTTAGAGGTTGAGTTCATGGCTCCAGTGATGAATTTTTACCAAATGTGGCCCATTGAAGCTTGTTCAAATACTTTCTTGTAGATACATAAGGGTAGGGAAACATTCACGATTAATGCCAAACTTGACATAAAAGTTCATGGATGCAAAGTTCAAACTTGAGACACTTTGAAGTTAAGTTATAGAGATTTCAAACATGCATGAGGATTGGATTTTGGCCAAAGGTGGCCATAACAAACAATTAGATTGATTTAGGAGTATCCATTTGAGTGTAGATATTCATAGTGGATTGGTGGCTTAGATTGGAGAGGAAAGTTGGATTGGATGTTTGAATTTACATGGGCTTGGATTCTAAAATTTTTTTCACTAGATCTTTGATCAAGCCAGGGCTCAATTAGGCTAGGATAGATTTAAGGGAAACCAAATTGTATTTTTAAGTTATATAGGTAAACTTGGAATAGGCTATAGAGGTTTTAGTAACATTTTAATTTTTTTGGGTTAACTTGAATTTTCCTAATTGGGCTAACCCAATTTAAAATGAGGCCTGGGTTAGCATAGGTGAGTAGCCTAAAGTCTTTGGCATTTAATGAAAAGGGATTGAATCCATGGTGTTGAGGGTTTTAAGTTTAATTTAAAGAGTAAGATTTATTTATTAAATAGGTCAACTGTGATAAACTTAGTCAACCATGGTTAGACATGTCCCACCAGGGGTTCCAAGGGTTTATGGTAGGCTTTTTGAAATGTTTTGGGGTCTTAGATCACAACTATTGTGTCTAGGGTTATGTCTAACCTACGGAAGGCCATTTAATAAATTTTAGGCTTTTTAGGTGTAAAATTTGTATAGCTTGTTAAACCTATGCTAATGTCCCAAGACAAACCAAGAGGGAGGGGGGGGTGAATTAGTATTTTAAAATTCTCTTGGTAATTATGAAAAAAATTGATTTTTATATTTTTTGCAAAATTAATTTTTCAACCACAAACACTAAAATGCTGAAATATAAAAATGTGGAAAGAAAATAAACACAAGAATTTAAAGTGGTTTGGTCCAACAAAACCCACATCCACTCCCTGAAGACTCCCTCTTCAGGTATTGCGCTATTACAAAAGTGACTCTCTTTTTGCCCCCACAACAAGGTGAGAAAGGCTTTACAATTTTCCTCTCTTCCACCAATCCTCAGTGCGGCAGAGAATCGTCATCCTTTCACACCCTCCAAGTATCAGCAGAGAACTGTCTTTCTTTCACACCCTTCAAGTGTCAGCAAAAAACCAGTATTCTTCCACACCCTCCAAGTGTCGACAGAGAACCGACATACTCTCACACCCTCTAAGTGTCGGTAGAGAAACGACGTCCTTTCACACCCTCCAAGTGTCAGAAAAGAACCGACATCCTTTTACACCCTCCAAGTTTTGACTGAGAACTAACATCCTTTCACACCCTGCAAGTGTTGGCAGAGAATCGAAACTTCTTCAAATATCTTCTCTCGAGCAACTAGAAAGAAGAAAGGAAGAGTAGCAAAAAAAACAAAAGAGATTCTCACCTTTGAGTAACATTGTGATCCCTTCACACTCCACTTACAAAAACTCTCTCTCAGACACTCTCCCACAAACACTCTTTCACTTGTTCTTGAAAAATTAAGAAGAACAACACTTTTCTTTTTTTTTTCTTTTTTTTTTTTGAAAAGATGCATATAGCATTAAACTAAAAAATAGAACCTATTACAAAGTAGAAAGAAACTACTAGTCACTCCCTTCAAAACAAAGCAAAAGGAGGCCGTATTAAAGAGCAATTTAAGCATAATGAAAATATTACAAAAATAGGAAATGTCATAATGAAAATAAGACCCTCTACTTGTCATTTTAAACTAATTAGAGTGGAGGGGATACCAAAGATAAAATAACCAAAATAGTTGATTAGTATCCCAGAATTCCCAATTAAGTAAAAAATAAGAGATAGAATGATTCTTGAATTCTAGTATTCTAGTTCCTTTTTTCAAATACCAACCTATGCTTAAAATAAATCTAGAAAAAACAAGAATGCTAAACAAAATAAAAGAAATAAAAAGTAAGCAAGAGTAATCCGCCAAGAAATAAAATATTATCTTGATGCCTCCACAAGTTTTCTTCTTTTCAAGCTCCTCCACCTTCAACCATTCCACAAACCAGTCCTGAACTCCAATTTCACCAATAATTTCATGAGATAAATAATATAGTGGCTCTAATACTACCTCCAAGAATGCCTAATTTCTTACCTCTAAGGCTCCCTTTAATAGGACCAAACAAATTCAAATCTTTGTTAAACGTTTTCTTCTGACGGACTGATTTGGAAGGCAATTGGAATTTTCCATCTTCAAATAAGTCTTTTCCACTATTCGCATTACCAATCTTGGACAAAGGAGAAATTGTAGCCTATTTTAGATTTTCAGGACCTTGAGTACTTACTAAGCTGCCCGAACCTCCTTTACCAACCAGACCAGTCTCTGCTTCAATGAAACCTTCTTTATCTTTCACATTCTCGTTAAACGCCAAATTAAAAGCCAAATCAAATTCTCCATCATCTGAATTCGAAGAATTTCTCACTATACTTTTAACAACCTCTTCTCTGAAATTAGTTCCAGGATTAACAATTTTTTCCTTGCTTCCATCCGGTAATGATAAATCAACAACCTTGTCTCCATGGATCTCCTCTTAATGATTAGTATTTACATTCAAACCTTTATCCACAACACAATTTTCAGCATTTTGATCAATCTCTCCTTCTTCTAATTTTCTGGAATTTCATCAACAAAAATTGTATCTTTGGACAAACCTGACTCAGGAATTTCTGCTTCCAAAATCGAGACTTCAAAATCTTAAACTATCTTGTGATCTTTGGATTGCTAAACTGGCACCTCATCAAACAATCTAAACAATTCTTCGGCAAAGACTTAAGACAGCAATTTAAACTTATTTCATAAAGGAACATTAGTGGATGCCATCATGTTATCTGGATTTTTAACCATGGGCTGAAATTCATATTTCTGATTCTGATTATTTTTCATTCTTCTATATTTCTTAAACTTCACATGTATCCAAAAGCCATAACTCATTTGTGAATCTGCAATATCCCTTTTGTCCATCAAACTCTTATCAAGACTTGTAACATGAGCTTTTGAATTAATTCCCTCAAGTTTGTTCTGAGTCTTGTTTCGCACATCTTTGAGAACATCCATGCAACTTTCAATTTTGTGGCCTATTTTGCCACATTTGAAACAAAAAGAAGATACTTATTCATATTCAACTCTTTGAAAGAATTTCCCACATAAACCTTCAATCCAAACTTCTTGAATTAATTTAGAGTCTAGATTAATTTGCACACAAGCTCTAGCAAATTCACGTATGCCCCATTTAAACATTTTTCCATCTAATAACAATGGAACTCCTATCTTTGAGACAATCTTGGTAACATTAGTCTCATTCCAACAATGCAAAGTAAAATGTGGTAATAAAATCCAAATTGGTGAGGAAAATCCTTTCAATGATGTTGGAGAAAATTGAGGTGACCATTTATCCATTCTTATTATATGTCCTCCCACATACCAAGGACCTCCATTAAGATCTTCTTCCATAACTTGAGAAGAATGAAATGAACACAAAATCCAGTCAAGGCGCAATGAAGTGATATAAGAACTCTCAAATCTATTCCATTGATGCCTTAACTCAATGCTACAAAGAGAGAAAGGAAATTCTCTCCCAATTACTTTCACGACCAAAGATTTTTGCAGAAAATTAATATTTTCAGAAACCTTCTCCATATTAAGTTTAACAACATCCAAATCCATATCTTCTACCTGATCAGGATTAATAGGGGGCACTTTGATGTGTTTACTTTTAAACCATTCATTTACCAAACCGCCAAGGCCATTATCTGGATTCGGTAAAACATTCTTATTACTCACCAATTGTGTTTCAACTACGTAATTCAAAACTTCATCTTGTTTTGACATTTTTAAATATGAATTCAAAACCCCCTATTTTTTTGCAGCACAAGATACATTTAAAAATCTATTTACCTTGAGTTTGAAGCCAGTTGACGACGAAGCCTCTGGATCATTCGCCGCTCCAGACAACAGTTTCTTTGATGGTAAAGAAAGAAACATCAGATTCTTCTTCCTTTCTAGAATTTCCTTTGACTCTTTCCCCTTGCCCAACACCGAAGCCACATTGTGTATCGCAGGTAGACAACCTTCATTTATGAACAAAGGCCATTGGTTGATAACAAAATGCTTATTTGTAAATCTATAATTTGTATCTAATTGAATCGGACGCATGGCAGATGATGGGGTTGAGGTATTCCATTCATCGGAGGATGACCTACGACCCTCTACCACCACAGAAGGATGAGGATGAAAATCTCAATGAAGAAATTTGAGAAAAACTTACGGATTTAGTGGATGTTCTCTCTCTTTCCTCAATGGATATCTCCCCAGTAGTGATGTAGCTAGACATCAAATAAATGACTGAAGAACAACACTTTTCATGTCAGTTTTATTGGACTTTTTTTTATGAAAGACATAAAAACCCATCCAAAAAACTAAAAATTATCATTTTGAGTGTGTACAATCGTACCTCGTACATATGAATAAATCAAAAACTACTGCATTTGAACCTATACAAAATATTTTTGTACATGATAATCATCCGATTTAAAACATATTCGTACTATACAAACTATAAAAAAAAATTTGAATTCATCGAGATGAAAATGTTCCCCACATTTTTGTACTCTAGACGTTATTTGTATGAACATGGTATCATACAGTATGATCCATCCAAAAAATATTAGTGTTCGTAAGGATGAAAATGGACCTGTAAAATTCATACTCTAGGTGTCATCTGTACGAAAAGGGCATCGTATAGTAAAATCCATTCATAAAAATTTGGTGTTCGTCAGGACGAAAAGGGACCCATCAAATTCATACTCTGGATGTCGTCTATAAGAAAAGGGCATCATACAATATGATCTATTCAGAAAAATTTGGCATTAATCAAGACGAAAGGGACCCATCCAATTTATACTCTGGACATCGTCTGTACGAACAAGGAATCATACAGTATGATAAGATAAGAAAAAGATTTGAATTTTTTGGGATGAAAAGGGACTCGTCCATTTTGTACTTTGGATGTTGTATCTATGAACACAGAATCATATAGTACAATCAGTTAAGAAAAAGATTTGAATTTATCAGGATGAAAAGGGACCCGTCCAATTTGTACTCTCGATATCGTCTGTATAAAAAATACTTTATACAATATGATCAATACCTAAAAAAAATTCTTACTACAGTTTGTTTAACTGCTCGTAGGGGAAAATAATTGAATAAATCATCTCATATGAAATGAATTCGTATAGTATAATTAGTTTTCAAAAAAATTACAAATTTTAAACACTCCCCAGTGTGTGTGTGTGTGCACAGTTACTCAATTACAATCACATTATCTTAGACTTAATAAAATGAAAAGTATAGACTCCATTTTTAATGAAACCTAATTTAATCTAATTTGAAGTCTTCAATAATTTGGAGTATGATTTCCCTAAAATGTTAGTACACACAAACAACAAAAATGATACATCCAAAATATGTTAGGAGAAATCATAATTAAAATAATAATATTTGAAATCATAAAAAACATACATGTTGCAAGAATCTCAACAATCGAAAAACTAAGTTGTAACAATCTCAACAATTTACCCATTTTTAATGATGACAAAATAATTATTATTTGAGTTAACATTTATACCCAAAATTTTTCCTTAGCTCCCCCTAAAAGAATGAACATTTGAATATAGGGAGATTCCATGAAGAGCGCACAAAAGTTTGTTTTTTTTTTTTTAAATAAAAACACATAAACACACATAAACATAAATAAAAAAATACAAAAGCACAAACACAAATACAAAATACAAAAATAAAAACACAAAATATAAAAACACAAACACAAAATGAATATTATTACTCCCCTTTTGACAAAAAAAAAAGGGAAGAAGAAAATTGAAATGAAAGATGTCAAATAAGAAACCAAAAGAATTGATCTTGAAAGTGATTGTAATATAGTTGCAATAACAAAGTTAATTACATAAGAGGAAAAAGAAAGATTTAAAAATTTAAATTAAAGAGCAACTTAGATAAGAAAAGTTTATCAAAGTCATGATACATTCTAGACAAATAGATAAGAATGATTTTTGCAAAAGTGACGAAATAAAGATTAGTTAATTTCAATTTTCAATATAGAATATAATTGAAAATTAGATTGATTTGAATTAAAAATTAAACGATAGAGGAAAGAACATAAATAATTCAATTGGCGACATGCGCATCTTTTCAAATATTTCGGGCACACTTTGTGCATCTTTTTCTAGTTGGGCTAATTTTATACCTCTTTTTATTTTGTGAACCATTGTGCATTCTTTCGATTTTTGTACACACTTTCTTTTTTAGATATAATTTTTTTTATTAGATCTTTCCAAAATCAATAATCTAAAAATCAAATTTCTCTAATAATAAAAATAATTATATTGAAAAAGAAATAAAAAATAACAATACATCAAAATTGTAATAATAATATTCAAATTATATTTTCCTAAAAAGAACATGAAATTGATATGCATAACTTAATGGAGTTATAAGTTAACTTAAATTTTTGAAAAATTAGATTTCATAATGAAATTAATTTTGTTATGCAGGTTAATTTAGATCAATTATAAAAGGCTTTTCATATAGTCAAACTCACATTTCAAAATAAGAACAAAAACAAATTTGCAAAACATGTCATTTTTCATTGATATCAAAAGGATTATAAACAAATATCAGTACAATGATATCAAGTGATAATACACAAAAAACTTGACAACTAATAATAAACACAACTAACATCAACTAAAAGAAAACATAGCATCACATCACAAGCAAAAGTCTAATAGAAACAACATCAAAGAAGTACAACTAAAACTCAGAGGGGCCCTAGTTTGGAGGAGGTGGCGGATTGAACACTAAAAAATAGATATTCATCATAGCTACATTTATGTTCACCGAGTCAAACTAACCTCAGATCCACCCCATATCTTCTTGGTACCTTACATCCTGCTGGTTTAGATGAGTCTGAATTTGATCAAAGTGTTGATCAAAATGAGGCTCCAACCGATCAAATCACTAGACCATTTCATAAAAGTAATTCTGATCAGGACCCTGAGTAGGTGCAGGTGCTCCCCCTACTCCCTCAGTATCCTCACTAGAACTCTCATTTCTCCCAAACAGAGATCAAAAAGAAGTATCTGTGAAAAAGATTGGCATTTTAGTGAGAGGATAAGGATGAATAATGTGGTACTTCTTGTATAAAATGTATGTCACTAAGTGTCTTAGAGAAATATTTTTCTTCCTCTTATGATGAGGAAGCCCAATTTCAAAAAGGTTATGAATGTAATCCAAGATGAATTGGGCCTCATCAATAGGTTGTCCAGTCATGATCAAGTATGTAGCAGTGGATAGAAGAGGAGTAATATTTATCTGATCACCAGCCTTATGAATGATTGAAGCTCTTCAGACATACTGGACGACCCTAGCATTTTGGTTTAATATGTAGACTCTTGCTAAGTGACATACTTGAGTTACGCTTCTAAGAGTTTTATTGATCTCAAACTAGTCATAATCAGATTTAGATGTTAAAGTGTGGGATCTAGTGCCGTGAGTCCTTAAGTGAAGGAAAGTTTTTAAATCATCCTTTGTGATTTTCACATGCTATTTTTTGACAAAAGTGGTTATCCTAGTTTCATCATAACTGAACCTCATGTTTGCAAGAAAGTAGTGAAAGATCTCCTTGTGGTAGGCATAGATCAATGTTAAAATAAAGGAGAAGTGAGTTGAAATAAAAAGAGGCATGACAGAAAAATAGATTTCATCTTGGATGAGGAGACTAGGCGGAGTGATTTTGGCAGCTATATACCTATAGGAAAGATCCTCATTATCCCTTGACAAAAAGTTGTCATCCCCACCTCTAGATGATGATCCCTTAGTAACTTGAGAGCACTTTTTAGAGCTTGCCATTCCTAGGTTGGAGCCTCTAGAAGGATTCGAGAAGGGTTTAAAATTGAATGAAAATAATTTCAATGGCCCTCCTATTTAAAGAAAAAATGACCCATCATATAGTATGAAAATGGCTTCGTACGTATGATCTTGAGATCCTACGGGATGAAAAAATTTTTGTAAGGATGAATGATAACGTTCAAAACAAAATGACTTTTTGTAAACACATAATTTACGAGGCATCCTTTCATACAGACTTTTTGACCATACGATCATGTAGACAAATAGGTGTTCATCCGGGACGATCAGTTATTTAAGATCATTTTAATGATAATGAGGTTTATCCCCCATAGAAAATGACACCTGGATCGTACAAATGAAAGACAATTTCGTACGTACAATCAGTTATAATAACTAACTTTAATCGGATAACCATCCACATGCATATAGATGAATTTATATATATGATACGTACATTAACCTTATTGTACAATATAAACATTTATAAAGATCTAAATTTTTTGAGTTCAACTCCAAGACCAATCAAAGATATGCTACAAAATTCATACAGTACTAAAATATTTTATATAATACAAACAAAATAATTAGAAAATGAAAACCATAAAAATTTTCTCAAAAATCGGTCATCCTTACATAAGTGACAAATGTCTAAACTGAAAAACTCACAATACCAAAACTAAAATTAAAACACTCACAAATAAAAACAAAAATAGAATAAAAAAAAAAATCAAACACACATAACAAACATATCAAGTTTACAAAAAATTTAATCTAAGAATTAAGATCAATCACACCTAATCTTATTCTTAAGGTTCTAAAGGTATCAAAGGCTAGTGTTTTTGTAAAAATATATGTAAGTTGATTTTCAATAGAAATATGATTCAATTCAATTTCTCCTTTGGCTACATGATTTCTAATGAAATGATGCCTTATGTCTATATGTTTGGTTCTAGAATGTTGAATAAGATTCTTTGAAATGCATATGGCACTAGTGTTATCACAATATATTAGAATAGTACCTATTATAAATCCTAAATCAATCAACTATTATTTTAACCAAAGAACTTATGCCACATAACTTCCTAATGCAATGTATTCAGCTTTAGCAGAAGATAGGGCTACAAAATTTTGTTTTCTAATCGACCAAAAAACTAATAAAATTCTTATGAATTGATGAGTTTTAGATGTACTCTTTCAATCGACCCTATAACCTACAAAATTTGAATCAAAATATTCAAAAATTTCAAATGAAGAGTTGTACTTAGGATACCAAACTCCTAAGTTTTGAGTTCCCAAAAGATATCTTAAAATCATTTTTACTGCTGTCAAATATAATTTTTTTAGATCAAATTATAACCTAGCACATAAACAAACACTAAACATTATATTTGGTCAGCTAGCAGTCAAATAAAGTAATGATCCAATTATGCCTCTAAATTTCTTTTGATCAATAGATTTTTTCTTTGGGTCTTTATCCAACTGAACTGTGGAACTCATTGGTATACTTAATAGTTTAGCATTATCCATTTCATACTTCTTGAGCATGTCTATAATATACTTTGACTGACTAAGAAAAATTCCCTCCTCAATTTGCTTAATGCTAAAACCAAGAAAATAACTTAGTTCTCCCATTAAGTTCATCTCAAATTCACTACTCATTATTTTAGAAAAATCATCACAAAGATTTTTACTTATAGATCTAAAAATAATATCATCAGTATATATCTGAACAATGAGTATATCATCTCCTAATTTCTTCAAAAAGAGAGTGGTGTCCACACTACCTTTTACAAAAGATCTCTCTAATAAAAAAGTGTTTAACCTCTCATATCAAGCCCTAGGTGCCTATTTCAATCCATACAATTATTGAGATTATTAAAACTTAGTTTTTTTATTGTTGAGATTATTATAACATTATGTTTTTTATGATTCCAATTTTATTATTTTAAATATAGTTTCTCCTAACATATTTTAGATGTATTACTTTTGTTGTTTTGGTGTAGTAATATTTTAGGAAAATCATACTCCAGATTGTTGAATACATTAAATCAGATTAGATTAGAACTCATTATAAATGGAGTGTGTAATTTTATTTTATTGAGTCTGAGAGAGTGTAATTGTAATTGAGTAATTGTGCACACACACTCTATTGTAGTGTTTAAAATTATATTTTTTTAAACTGATTGTACTATACAAAGACATTTTATACGGAATAATTTATTCAGTTATTCACTTTCGCAAGTAGTTAAAAGAATGAGATAAGAAAATTTTTCTAAGTACAAATCATACTGTAAGAAGGTTTCATCGTACAGATGACTTCTAGAGTACGAAAAGAACAGGTCCCTTTTCTTCTCGATGAATTTAAACTTTTTCCTGAACTAATCATGTTGTATAATATATTATTCAGACATATGACATCTAGAGTACGAAAATGATTACTTTCTTTTTATCTCGATGAATCCCAAAGTTTTTTGAACAGATCGTACTATACAATGTTTTTTGTATAGGCGACGTCCAGAGTACGAATTTAATGGGTCCCATTTCATCCCGATGAATGCAAATTTTTTCTAAATGGTTTGTACTATATGATGTCTTGTTTGTATAGATGACGTCTAGAGTACGAAAATATTGGGTACCTTTTCATCCCGACAAAATTAAAAAAAAAATTCTTAATCGTTCGTATAGTACGAACTGGGTTCGTATTGGATGACTAGCGTGTATGAAAATATTTTGTGCATATTCAAATTGGTTCATACCCAACAATTTTTGAACTTTTCATACATATGAAAATATGATAGTACTGTATGATCGTACACACTCAAAATGGCAATTTTCAATTTTCTATATAGTTTTTTGTGTCATTCATATAAAATTATAAAAGCTGACGTGAAAAAAATTGTTCTTCATGATTTTTCAGGAGCAAGTGAAAGAGTGATTATGGGAGAGTATTTCAGATAGAGTTCTTGCAAGTGGAGTGTGAAGGGAATAGAAGGTTACTTAAAGGTAAGAATCTCTTTTGTTTTTTGGTTATTACTCTTCCTTACTTCTTTCCAATTGCACGAGAGAAGATCTTTGAAGAAGATTTGGAACTCTGCTAATATTTGGAGGGTGTGAAAGGATGATGGTACTCTGCCGACACTTGGAGGGTGTTAAAGGATGATGGTACTCTGCCACATCGAATATAGGTGAAAGAGAGGAAATTGTAAAAGCTTCTCCGCCTTGCTATGAGAGAAAAAGAAGAGTCACTTTTGGTAATAGTGCAATACCTAAAGAGGGAGTCTTCAGGGAGGGATTTAGGTCTTATTGAACCGAACCACTATAAATCCTTATGTTCTTTTTATTTCTGCATTTTTATTTTCAGTAGTTAATATTTGTGGTTAAAAATTTTATTTCAAAAAGATAATCAAATTTGGAAAATTATTAAATTAGTTTTCTAATAAAAAATCAAGAGAATTTTTAAATTACCAATTTACCCCCCCCCCCCCCCTCCCCTCTCTTGGTTAGCCGTGGGATAATAACGTAGGTTTAATAACCTATACAGAATCAATAAGTCGTATCAGAGCTTCATTTCAAAACTATAAATTTAGACTATTTTTTTAAAACGATAATGGCTACTTTTGGAAACTGAAACACATCTGAAGGGTATTTAATTAGACCTCCGTTATTTGATAATATCCCTTTCAATTTTTTGAAAACATGTATGTCAACATTTCTTCAATCGCCTGACTATCGCATTTGAATTTTAGTTGAGGAAGGGTATACTAGGCCAACTAGAATTGTAGATGGCATTAGAGTTAGAATACCTTTTGATTGGATTGTAGAAGAACATGACTTAGCACTATTAAATATAAAATGTTTAAACAGTTCCTTTTGTGCACTTAAGCCTAAAGATTACATATGGACTTCTACTTGCAAAAGTGGAAAGAATATTTGGGATAGGCCTTGTATTATATACGAAGGGACTAATGAAGTAAAGCAATCTAGATTAAATATCCTATTACATGATTATAAAATGTTTTGCATGAAACCAAATGAATCCATTTCTAACATCTACACAAAATTCACTCAAATAGTCACCTCTTTGTATGCATTAGTAGGGAACTAACGAATGTTGAAATGGTTAATAAAATACTTCATTCATTTCCTACTATTTATGATGCTAAAATAACTGTTATTACAAAGTTTAAGGATTTAAATATTTATTCTATTGATAGTCTTCTTGGATCACTAATTGCTTACGAGCATGGAGTAACTCAAATGAAGTTGATGTAGGAGAATAGTGAAAGGAGAAGAACATAGCACTGAAACTGGATGACTCGGAGAGTGAACAGTCACAACTTGAGGATGAGGATGATATTGCCTTAATGAAAAAATAATTCATGAGTTCTCTTAAAAGGAAGAAAAGGAGATGCTAGTAGTGGAATAAAGTTAAGTTTTACAAAAATGTTTAGGTTTCTAATGATGTGATTTCGTATGAATGTAGGAAATCTAGACATATAAAAATAGATTGCCATAATCTAAAAGTCACTCCTAGTAAGGAGAAGGTAGAGGAGAAAGAAAATGTGAGGAAGGACAAGAAGAGATTTTAGAGAGCTTTATGGGCGGGCTCAGCTTCAGATTTGTTAGAAACATAAAAGGAAGAAGAAGTCACCAACTTGCGTTATGATTGATAATCTTGATCAATCAGATCAAGAATATGTATGTGACTTAACCTATGATGAATTACTTAAAGTTTTTGAAAGAATTCATACTACAAATAAAAAACTCAAGAAAATGCATGCTAGATTAAACTTAGAATTATAAGAGTTATAAAAAGAGCATGAAACTCTTAGGAAAGATCACGCACAGATTGACAATAACCACATGAGCTTACTAAATGAACTTAATGATTTGAATAAGAAAAATGATCTTCCAAAATCATCCTACACTAAATTGGAAAAAGAATTTAAATATTTTAAGGATGAATCAAAAAATAGGGAGCACTATTTAAAATATGATATTAATGTGTTAAAAGATGTAAACATATTTTTTAAAGTGAAAGTGAAAGCTCTTAAGGAAAATAGGAACCCCACGAACTTAAAGATTTTACTAATCCTATTTTGAAGTCAAAGATCTTAAAACCTAGGAAGAGACATATTTATTATCGAAGATTAAAAACTCATTTTCCTCGAGTTAAGTGTTTTATTGTGGGATGATTGGTCATATTTCACACACATGTACTTCAAATAGAAAAACTCATTTAGTGTGGAGACCAAAGATGCATAAAACAAGTCAAATCATACATGCATCTATTTTAAATTTCTCAAGAGGAGAACCCAAACTTGTTTGGGTTCCAAATATTAACATTTGATTATTTTGTAGATACTCTCTCATATAAGACCTTGTGAGAGCATTTGGTACCTGGAAAGCAGTTGCTCATAGCATATGACTGGAGACACTACATAATTTATATCACTAGAAGACATAAATGAAGGCAAAGTTACACTGAGAGATAATACCACTAGGAGAGTGGTAGCCACAGGTATGATCGGTAACTTGAAAAAAAAAATTCATTGAAAATGTGTTGCTTGTAGAAGGCTTAAAGCATAATTTATTAAGTATTAACAGCTATTTGATAAGGGTTATAGCGTCAAATTTGTTCCCACTAGCTATATATTAAGTCAAAATGGAAATGATGTATTACATGAAACTAGGGTAAATAAAGTATATATGCTAGATTTGAACTGTATTAAAACTCTAAATGTTTTTTGTTTAAAAATAGTTTCTGATGAATCATGGATATGGAATAGGATACTTTCTCACACTAGTATTAAAAACTTTAAAAAAATTACCCAAAAAGAATTTATTAGAGGTATACCAAAACTAGACTTTATTAAGGTTCGCCTTAGTGATGCATGTCAACTAGGAAAATAGATGAAGTCCTCATTTCATTCCACTAAGGATCTTAGAACTAGAAAACCAATAGAAATAATTCATATGAATTTTTTTGGACCGTTTATCACTGTAAGTCTAGGAGGGAAGGTATATGGATTTGTGATTGTTGATGATTTCTTGAGATTCATGTGGGTTAAATTTTTGTTTTGTAAGAGTGAATTATTTGAAGAACTTAGAAGCTTTTCACTTGGATTCAAAGAAAACTAGGTTATGGAATTTTGATGATTTAAAGTGATTACGGAGGTGAATTTGAAAATGAAAAATTTAAGGATTTTTGTAAAGAACATGTAATTAATCATAATTTTTCTGCACCTAGTACACCTCAGTAGAATGGAATAGTCAAAATAAAGAACAGAACATAATTTAAGCCGCTAGAGCCATGTTGGCAGAATATTCACTCCCTAAATATTTTTGGGCTGAAGTGGTTAGTACTGTATATTATGTTCTGAATAGAGTGAACATTAGATCAAAATTGAACAAAACACCTTATGAGCTTCTTAAAGGTAGAACACCTAACTTGTCATATTTGCATATTTTTGGTTGTAAGGTATTCATACATAATAATGAAAAATCTCCTTTAGAAAAATTTGATCCAAAATGAGATGAAGGAATTTTTTTTAGATACTCTAGTGTTGATAATTCATATAGAGTATTTATCAAAAGAACTTTGGTAGTTGAGGAGACCACACATGTTATATTTGATGAATCTAGAATTTCGCAAGAGCCCAATTTGGAAGAGGATCATTTAAAAAATAACTCCCAAAGGATTGAGAAGATAAATTTGGAAGAAAATTTGGAGAAAGAAAATCCTTTGCCTAGAAAATTAAAATTTTCAAAAAACCACCCTAAGGAATTGATTCTAGGTGAACCGAGTGAGGGTGTTAGGACTAGGCATGGACTTAGCAAAGAGGTTAACCATTCAGCCATTATTTCTATTATTGAACCCACAATTGTTAATCAAGCACTTTCAGATGAATTTTGGATTTTGGCAATACAAGAAGAATTAAATCAGTTTGTATGAAATGATGTTTCAGAATTAATTGAAAGGCTAAAGGATCAAAGTGTAGTTGGAACTAAGTGGGTATTTAAAAACAAAATGAATGATTCAAGAGTTTTGGTTAAAAATAAGGCTAGATTGGTGGATAAAGGTGTATAATCAAATTGAAGGAATTGATTTTTAGGAGACTTTTGCCTCTGTAGCAAAACTTTAAGCAATTAGGTTCTTGTTAGTCTTTACCTTTTTTAAAGGATTTAAATTATTTCAAATGGATGTTAAAAGTGCCTTTATGAAGGGGTGATACAAGAAGATGCTTATATTAAATAACCACCAGGTTTTGAAAGTTCAAAATTCCTTAATCAAGTGTATAAATTAAAAAATGTATTGTAAGGATTGAAACAGGCACCTAGAGCTTGGTATGAGAGGTTAAGTACTTTTTCATTGGAGAGATCTTTTGTAAAAGGAAGTCTAGATACCACTCTCTTTTTGAAGAAATTAGGAGATGATATGCTCATTAATTATATATATGTTGATGATATTATTTTTGGATCTACAAATAAAAATCTTTGTGATAATTTTTCTAAAACAATTAGTGAATTTGAGATGAGTTTAATGGGAGATCTTTTCTTTTTTTTTAGCATTAAGTAAATTGAGGAAGGAATATTTCTTAGTCAATCAAAGCATGTTAAGGACATCCTCAAGAAGTATGAAATGGAAAATGCTAAACTAGTAAGTACACCGATGAGTTTCTCAGATCAGTTGGATAAGGACCCAAAGGAAAAATTTGTTGATTAAAAAAAATTTAGAGGTATAATTGGATCATTACTTTATTTGACTTCTATCATATCAGATATAATGTATAGTATTTACTTGTGTGCTTGGTTTCAATCTGATCCAAAAGATTCACATTTGACAGTAGTAAAAATGATTTTATGATATCTTTTGGGAACTCAAAACATAGGAATTTGGTATCCTAAGTACAGCACTTCATTTGAAATTATTGGATATTCTGATTCAAACTTAAAGGTTATAGGATTGATCGAAAAAGTACTTTTGGAACTTATAAATTCATAGAAAATTTATTAGTTTCTTAGTCCAGTAGAAAACAAAATTTTATAGCCCTATCGACTGACGAAGCTTAATACATTGCCTTAAGAAGTTATGTGGCACAAGTTCTTTGGTTAAAATAATAATTAATTGACTTAGGATTTACAATAGACACAATTCCAATTTTTTGTGATAACACTAGTTCCATTTGCATTTTAAAGAATGCTATTCAATATTCTAGAATAAAACATATAGACATATGGCATCATTTTATTAGGGATTATGTAGCCAAAGGAGAAATTGAATTGAAACATGTTTCATCTGAAAATCAACTTGTAGATATTTTCACAAAACCACTAGCCTTTGATACTTTTAACACCTTAAGAACAAGGTTAGATGTGATTGATCTTAATGTTTAGATAAAATCTTATGCAAACTTGATATATTTTTATGTGTGTTTTCTATTTCTGTTTGTTATGGTCTTTGTTTGCGTGTGTTTTTTATTTTTGTTTTTGTTTTTGTGTTTTATTGATTTGGATATTTATCACTTATCACACGTTTTTTTTTTTGTTCTCATGCTGTGTTTTCTAAGTGTATAATTCATATTATACGAAATTCTTTTTATATTGTACAAATTCTGTAGCAAGTCTATGATTATCTCGGAGTTAATCACAAACATTTTTGTTTTTTATAACTTTTCATATTGTACGATGAGGTCTTCCTACATACGAACTATACAGTTTCATCTGTATGCATGTGAACAGTTATCCGATCATAGTCAATTATTATGACTAATCGTACATAAAAAATTATATTTCATCTGTGTGATCCACGTGCCTCTTTTTATGGGGGACAAACCTAACTGTCATTAAAACAATCTTAAATAACTGGTCATCCCGGATGAACACTTATTTTCTGTATGATTGTATGGTCAAAAAGTCTATACGAAAGGACGCCTTGTAAATTGTATGTTTATGAAAAATCATTTCCTTTTGGACGTTATCATTTGTCCGTACGAAAATTGTTTTGTCCCGTATGATCTCACGATCATAAATACAAATCAATTTTCATTCTGTACGATGGGACATTTTTCTTTAAATAGGAGGGCAATTGAATTCATTTCCATTCACTTCCAAACCCTTCTTGAATCCTTCTAGAGGTATCAATCTAGGAATGGAGAGTTCTAACAAGCGCTCATGAGTTTCTAAGGGACATCATCCAGGGGTGGGGATGAAAAATTCTTGTCTAGAGATAATGAGGATTCTTTTTATAGGTATATAGATGCGAAAATCACTTCTTCAAGACTCCTTATTCAAGATGACATCCATTTTTATGTCATGCCTCTCTTTGCCTCAACTCAGTTCTCCTTCATTTTAACTGTGATCTATGCTTACCATAGAGAAACTTTTTATTATTTTCTTGCAAACATGAGGCCTAGTGAGGATGGAACTAGGATAACCTCATTTTTCAAGAAGCAACATATAGAAATCACTAAGTAAGATCTAGGAACTTTTCTTCACTTAAGGACTCGTGGGACTAAAGCACATACATTAACCTCTAAATCTTATTATGATTGGTCTGAGATTAATAAAACTCTTAGAAGTGTAACTCAAGTACATCACTTAGCTAGAGTCTTTACTTTGAACAAAAATGCTAGGATCATCTATAATGTCTTAAGAACTTCAATCATTCCTAAGGCTAGTGATCACATAAATATGACTCTTCTTATGTCCACCGATACCTATTTGATAATGACTAGACAACCTATTAATCAGGCCCAACTCATCTTGGATTACATTCATAACCTTTTTGAAATTGGGCTTCCTCATCATAGGAGGAAGAAAAATATTGCTCTAGGACACTTAATGACCAGTATTTTAGAGAAGAAGTACAATACAATTCATCGTGATCCTCCTATTGAAATGTCAATCTTTTTCATCGATGCCTCTTTTCGATCTCTGTTTGGGAGAAATGAGAGTTCTAGTGAGGATACTAAGGGATAAGGGGGAGCATCTACACCTGCTTAAGGACCTGATCAGAGTTACTTTTAGGAAATGGTCCAAAGATTTGATCGGTTGCAGACTCATTTTCATCAATTCTTTGATCAAATTCAGACTCATCTAAACCAGTAGGATGCACGATACCAAGAAGATATGGGGTGGATTCGAGGTCAATTTGACTCGATGAACATAAATATAACTATGATGAATAGTTATTTTTTAGTGTTCAATCAGCCACCTCCTTTAAACTAGGGCCCCATTGACTTTTGATGTACTTCTTTGTCGTTGCTTTTGTAAGTTATTTCCTAATGATGTGATGATGTCATTATTTATTTCTTTCCAGTATGACTTGCTTTTGTGTAGACTTGTATTGATGTTATGTTGTTTTTAGGTTCAGATGTTTAAATGTTATATTTATTGATATCAATGGATTTGATGTATCTAATATTTTAATTGATATCAATTAAAACTGTCATGTTTTTGAAATTATTTCTTATTCTTAATTTGAAATGTGAGTTTGCCCTTATGAAAACCTGTTGTAATTGATCTAAAAATGAGTTCTAAATTAAGTTGCATTACAAAATTAATTTCATTATGAAATCTAATTTTTCAAAAATTTAAATTAACTTATAACTCATTTAAGTTAAGCTTATCAATCCATGTTCTTTTTAGGCAAATATAATTTGAATATTATTATTACAATTTTGATGTCTTATTATTTTTTATTTTTTTTTTAATATGATTATTATTGTTATTAGAGAAATTTGATTTTTAGATTATTTATTTTAGGAAGGCTAAGAAAAGAAAATATATAGAGTGTACAAAAATCAAAAGAATGTGCAATGGTTTGCAAAATGAAAAGAGGCCCAAAATTAGCCCAAATAGGAAAAGATGCACAATGTGTGCCACAAATATTTGAAAAGTTACGCAATGTCGCCAATTAAATTATTTATGTTCTTTCCTCTATTGTTTAATCTTTAATTCAAATTAATCAAATTTTCAAATATATCCTATATGGAAAATGGAAATAAACTAATCTTCATTTTGTCACATTTGCAATAATCCTTCTTTTCTAATTGTCTATAATGCATCATGTCCTAGATTAATTTTTCTTATATAAGTTATTCTTAATTTAAATTTTTTGAATCTTTCTTTTCAATCTTATGTAATTAACTTTGTTATTGAAACTATATTTCAATCACTTTAAAGATTAATTATTTTAGTTTCTCATTTGACAACCTTCATTTGAATTTTTCTTCTTCCCTTGTTGTTGTTGTCAAAAGGGGGAGTAATAATATTTTTTGTGTTGTGTTTTAATTATGTTTGGTTTTGTGTTTTGTGTTTGTGGATTTTGTTGTTTGTGTTTCTATGTTTTAAATTCTATGTTTTATGTTTTAAAATTTAAAAAAAAAATTTGTTGTGCTCTTCATGTATCTCCCTGTATTCACATGTTCATTCTTTAAGGGCGAGCTAAGGAGAAATTTAGGGTATACACGTTAACTCAAATAATAAATATTTTGCCATCATCAAAATGGGAGAGATTGTTGACATTGTTGCAGTTTGGTTTTTCGATTGTTGAGATTTTTATAACATATATATTTTTGATTATTCCAAATATTATTGTTTTAATTATAATTTCTCCTAACATAATTTGGATATATTTCTTTTATTGTTTGTCTGTTCTAATACTTTAGGGAAATTATACTCCAGATTGTTGAAGACTTTAAATCAAAATAGATTAGGGCTCATTCTAAATGGAGTCTGTATTTTTTATTTTAATGAGTCTGAGAGACTGATTATAATTAAGTAATTGTGCACACACACACTAGGGGAGTGTTTAAAATTGTAATTTTTTAAACTGATCGTACAATACAAAATCATTTCATACAGGATGATTGATTCAGTTATTTACTTCCACGAGCAGTTAAAAGAATGAGATAAGAAAATTTTTCCAAGTTCTGATTGTACTGTACGAAGGGTTCATCGTACAGATGACTTCCAGAGTACAAAAATAATAGGTCCCTTTTCATCCCAATGAATTTAAACTTTTTCCTAAAATAATCATACTGTATAATATATTGTTCATACAAATGACGTCTAGAGTACGAATTAGATGGGTCCCTTTTAGCCCAATAAATCCCCGAGTTTTCTGAACTGGTCATATTATACGATATGTTATTCGTACAAATGATGTCTAGAGTATGAATTAGATGGGTCCCTTTTCATCCAGATGAATGCAAAATTTTTTTGAACAGTTCGTACTATACAATGTCTTGTTCGTATAGACGACGTCTAGAGTAAGAAAATGTGGGGTACCTTTTTGTCCCGACAAAGTTGAAAATTTTTCTTAACAGTTCGTACAGTACGAACTAGTTTCATCTAGTTTCATACTAGATGATTAGCATGTACGAAAATATTTTGTACATATTAAAATAAATTTGTTTACAACAGTTTTTGAACTATTCGGACGTACGAAAATACGATCGTACATGCTCAAAATGGAAATTTTCAATTTTCAGGATGATTTTTTGTGTCTTTCATATAAAAGGTCTAATAAAATTGACGAGAAAAAAAAATTTTGTGATCTTTAAAAAGCAAGTGAAAAAGTGATTGTGGGAGAGTGTTTGAGAGAGAGTTCTTGTAAGTGGAGTGTGAAGGAATTATAAGGTTACTCAAAGAAAAGAATCCCTTTTGGTTTTTGGTTATTACTCTTTCTTTATTCTTTCCAGTTGCTCGAGAGAAGATCTTTGAAGAAGATCTGGTACACTACCGACACTTGGAGGGTGTAAAAGGATGATGGTACTCTGCCGACATTTAGGGGGTGTAAAAAGATAATGGTACTCTGTATACACTTGGAGGGTGTGAAAGGATGATGGTACTATTGAGATAGTTGCAACTTAGTTTTTTTATTGTTGATATTCTTGCAACATGTATGTTTTTGATGATTCTAAATATTATTACTTTGATTATTATTTCTCCTAACATATTTTGGATGCATTATTTTGTTATTTGTGTACTAACATTTCAGAGAAATCATAGTTCAAATTACTGAAGACTTTAAATCAGATCAGTTTAGGGTTTATTATAAATAAAGTATGTATTTTTTATTTTATTGAGTCTGAGAGTGTGTGATTCTAATTGAGTAACTATGCGCACACACACACACCGCGGGAGTGTTTAAAATTTGTAATTTTTAAACTGATCGTACTATACGAAGTCATTTCATACAGGATGATTTGTTTAGTTATTTTCCACTATGAGCAGTCAAATAAAAAATAAAAAGAAACTTTTTCTAAGTATGTATTGTACTGTACGAAGCTTACTTTATACATACGCCGTCTAGGGTAGGAATTGGATGGGTCCCTTTTTGTCCTAAATAAATCAAAGAATTCTGAACGGTTTGTATCATACAATGTCATCATCGTACGTATGACATCTAGGGTACGAATTGGATGGGTCCCTTTCTGTCCCGACAAACTTGAAATTTTTCTTAATTGATCGTAACGTACGATGTAGTCATTATACGTACGCCGTCCAGGGTACAAATTTGTGGGGTCTCTTTTTGTCCAGATGAAATTAAAAATTTTTCTTACTATTCGTACAGTACGAACTTGGTTTGTACTAGACGATTATCATGTACAAATATAGTTTGTACAGTTTCACTAGAGGTTCATACGTAACAGTTTTTTAAATTGTTCGTATGTACAAACATACGATCGTACAATACGAATCATAGACTCTCAAAATGGAAAATTTCAATTTTTTGGACAATTTTTCGTGTCTTACATATAAAAGGTCTTTTAAAACTAATGTAAAAATAGTTCTTCTTTGTGATTTTTCAAGACCAAGTGAAAGAGTGTGTTTGGGAGAGAATTTGAGAGAGATTTTTGCAAGAGAAGTGTGAAGGGTTCACAAGGTTACTCAAAGGTAAGGATCTCTTTATGTTTTATTTTTTTTACTCTTCCTTTCTTCTTTCCAATTGCTCGAGGGAAAATCTTTGAAGTAAGATGATGATATGTTGAGATAGTTGCTATGCATGTTTGATATTCTTGCAACTTATATGTTTTTTATGATTATAAATATTATTGATTTGATTATTATTTCTCCTAACATATTTTGGAAGAATTATTTTTGATCTTTTGTATACTAACATTTTAGGGAAATCATACTCCAGATCGTTGAAGACTTCAAATCGAGAATAGTTTAGAGATTGTTATAATCAAAGTCTATATTTTTCATTTTATTAAGTCTGATAGTGTGTGATTGTAATTGAATAACTGAGCACACACACACCGGAGGAGAGTTTTAAAATTCATATTTTTAAACTAAGGCTACTGTACGAAACCCTTTCGTACGGGACAATCTGTTTACTTTGCCCAACGAGCATTTGAACAAATAGTTTAAAGAAAAAAAATTTCTAAGTATGGATCATACGGATGATATTTAATTTCATCCCAAGACGAATGCCACTATTTTGTATTATAACAAAGATCATACGGATGATATTTAATTTTATCCCAGGATGAACGTCTCTATTCTATCCTCAGAAGAAGATCGTATATACGATATTTAATTTCATCCCATGAAAATGTCTCTGTTCTATCCTCGAAAGAAGACATACGAATGAATTTAATTTCATCCCAGGACGAACGTCTCTATTCTTCCATCAGACAAAGATCATACGGATGATATTTTATGATCATCACAGAATGAACGTCTCTGTTCTGCCATCAGACGGAGATCATACGGATGATATTTTATGATCATCCCAGAACGAATGTCTCTATTCTGTTATCGGACGAAGATCGTACAGACAATATTTATGATTGTCCCAGGATGAACGTCTCTGTTTTAGTTTTTCACATTTTGTCCTGATGTTTCGTACAAATGAAATTTAATTTTCTAATTATTTATCCCAGACGAACTTAGTTTCTACCAGACAATGATCATTTATGAAATTAGTTCGTACTGATTCATAATGGGTTCGTATGTACAAATATATGATCGTGTAAGTTCAAAATTGAAAACTTTAGTTTTCTGGATAGTTTTTTGTGTCTTTTGTATAAAAGGTCCACTAAACTAACTACTATCTCATCTTATCATCTTGTCTTCATGATTTTTTTTAGGGCAATTGAAGGAGAGAGTGTGAGAGAGTGTTTGAGAGATATTTCTTCCTAGTGGAGTGTGAAGGGTTCACAAGGTTACTCAAAGGTAAGGATCTCTGCATATAATTTGTGTTTTTCACTCTTCCTCTTGTCTTTCAAGATTGCTCATGAGAAGATCTTCAGATAAGATCTGATTCTCTGCCGACACTTGGGAAGTGTGAAAGGATGATGGTTCTCTATCGACACTTGGGAAGTATGAAAGGATGACGGTTCTCTACTGATACGTGGAGAGTGTGAACAACCGAAGGTACTCTGTCTACACTTGGAGGGTGTGAAAGGACGAGGGTTCTCTGTCTATACTTGGAGGGTGTGAAAGGACGACAGTTCTCTACCCTACCAAGGATTGGTGGAAGAGAGTTTTGTAAAGGCTTCTCCACCTTTTTGTGGGGGCTAAAGGAGAGTCACTTTGGTAATAGTGCAATACCGGAAGTGGGAGGCTTCAGGGAGTGGATGTAGGTCGTGTTTGACCGAACCACTATAAATCTGTGTCATTTATTTTTTTTGCTGCATATTTACTTACTACAAGTTATTTTTTTCATGGTTGAAAATTTGTTTTTAAAACTTTAATTAACCTGCTACAAATTGTTAATTGGTTTTATCTTTTTAAATCTAAGAGAATTAATTTTTTAAAGTTCTAATTCACCCCTCCCCCCCCCCCCCCCCCCACTCGATTAGACTTAGGACATTAACTTAGATTTAACAATCTAATTAATATTCAACAAGAATCAACATGATACTCTGCCGATACTTAGAGGGTGTGAAAGGATGATGGTACTCTACCGACACTGGAGGGCGTGAAAGGATGACGGTACTCTATTAACACTTGGATGGTGTGAATAGATGATGATACTCTACCGACACTTGGAGGGTTTAAAAGGACGACGATACTCTACCGCACTGGAGATTGGTGGAAGAAACTTTATGTAAAGGCTTCTCCGCCTTACTGTGGGGGCAAAAGAATAGTCACTTTGGTAATAGTGCAATACCTGAATAGGGGTTCTTCAAGGAATGGATGTAGGTCATATTTGACTGAATCACTATAAATATTTGTGTCTTTTTAATTTCTATATTTATTTACAGCAAGTTATTTACTATGGTTGAAAATTTTATTTTAAACTTAAATTAACTTGCTATATACAAGATTTAAAATGATTTTTTATATAAAAATCTATGAGAATTTTTAAAATACCAATTCACCCCCTCCTCTTAGTTAGCCCTAGGACAATAGCTTAGGTTTAATAACCTATACAGAATCATTAAGTGGTATCATAGCTTTATTTCAAAACCATAAGTTTAGACTAATTTTTGAAAATGATAATGGCTACTTTTGGAAACCAAAATACACCTGAAGGGTATTCGATCACTATACCTCTGTTATTTGATAATATTCCTTTCGATTTTTGGAAACACGCATGTTTACATTTCTTCAATCACTTGATTATCACATGTGGATTTTAGTTCAAGAAGGGTATACTATGCCAACTAGACTAGTAGATGGCATTAGAGTTGAAACACCCTTTGTTGACTGGATTGTAGAAGAACGTCAGTTAGCATAATTAAATGCAAAATGTTTAAACAGTTTTTTTTGCACTTAAGTTAGAAGATTACATGAGGGTTTCCACTTGCAAAATTGGAAAGAATATTTGGGATAGATTTTATATTACTTATGAAGGGACTAATGAAGTAAAGCAATCTAGATTAAATATCTTGTTACATGACCATAAATTATTTTGCTTGAAACCCAATGAATCTATTTCTGACATGTACATAAGATTCACTCAAATAGTCTCTTATTTTTATGCATTAGGTAGGGAACTAATGAATGCTAAAATTGTTAATAAAATTCTTTGTTATTTGCCTACTTCTTATGATGCTAAAATAACTACGATTATAGATTCTAAGGACTAAAATGTTTACTCTATTGATAATCTTCTTGGATCACTAATTGCTTATAAGTAAGGAGTGAGTCAAAGGAAGATTGATGAAGGTGAACAATGAAAGGAGAAGAACATAGAACTGAAAGTGGCTGACCAAGAGAGTGATCATTCACAACCTGAGGATGAGTATGACATTGTATTAATGATAAGGAAATTCATAAGTTTTCTTAAAAGGAAGCAAAGGAGATGCCAGGAGTGGAACAAAGGTAAGTTTTACAAAAATGTTAAGGTTTTTAATGACGTGATTTGCTATAAATGCAAGAAATCTGGACATGTAAAATCGAAATGCCCCAATCTCAAAGCCAATCCTAGCAAGGATAAGGTGGAGGAGAAAGTGAAAGTGAAAAAGGCCAATAAGAGGTTTCAATGACCTTTTTGGGCGGACTCGGCTTTAAATTCTTCAGAACATAGAAAAGGATGAGGAATTCACCAACCTATGTATAACTGCCGATAATCTTGATCAGTCAGATCAAGAAGAGGTATGTGACCTAACCTATATTGAAGTACTTAAAAGTTTTTGAAAGAATGCATACAGAATAAAGAAAACTTAAGAAAATGAATGCTAGATTGAATCTAGAATTGCAAGAATTATAAAAAGAGCATGAAATTCTTAAGAAAGATCACACACTAATAGATAATAATAACATGAGTTTACTTGATGAATTCAATGATTTGAATAAATATAATGATCTTTTAAAATCATCATCTACTAAATTGGAAAAAGAATTTAAGAATTTTACAGATGAAACTAGAATTGCAAAAATTATAAAAAGAGCATGAAATTCTTAAGAAAGATCACGCACTAATAGATAATAATAACATGAGTTTACTTGATGAATTCAATGATTTGAATAAATATAATGATCTTTTAAAATCATCATCTACTAAATTGGAAAAAGAATTTAAGAATTTTACGGATGAAACTAAGAATAGAGAGCACTATCTAAAATATGATATTAATGTGTTAGAAGATGTAAACACCTTTCTCAAATTAAAAGTGAAAGCTCTCGAGGAATATATGAAACCCCCTACACTTAAAAATTTTACAAATCCTATTTTGAGGACAAAAATTTTAAAACTCAGGAAGAGACAGATTTATTATCGAAGATTAAAAAACTCATTTCCTGGAGTTAAATGCTTTACTTGTGGGATGAGGACATATCTCACGCACTTGTACTTTAGATAAAAAAAACACATTTAGTGTGGAGACCTAATATGTATAAACAAGGTCATATCATTCATGAATCTAGTTTTATTTTGTCAAAAGGAGAACCCAAACTTGTATGGGTTTGCAAGACTAACATTTGATTATTTTGCAGGAACGCTCTCATACAACACCTTGTGAGAGCATTTGGTACATGGACAGTGGTTGGTCGAAGCATATAACTAGAGATACTATACAATTCATATCACTAGAAGCTAGGAATTGAGGCAAGGTTACACTGGGAGATAATACCACTAGGCAAGTGGTTGGCACAGGTATGATCGAAAACTTGCAAAAAAATTTCATAGAAAATGTATTAGTTGTTGAAGGCTTAAAACATAATTTATTAAGTATTAGTCAGCTATATGATAAAGGGTATAGTGTTAATTTTTTTAACACTAACTATATATTAAGCCTAAATGAAAATGATGTATTGCATGAACTTAGGGTAAATAATGTTTATATGCTATATTTGAATTGTATTAAAACTCTTAATGTTTTTTTGTTTAAAAATATTTTCAAATGAATATTGGCTATGGCATAGGAGACTTTGTCACACTAGCATGAAAAATCTTAGAAAAATTACCCAAAAGGAATTGGTTAGAGGTATACCAAAACTAAACTTTACTAAGGATCACCTTTGTGATGTATATCAATTAGGAAAATAGGTGATGACCTCATCTCATTCCAATAAGGATCTTAGAACTAGTAAACCATTGGAGATTATTTATATGGATCTTTTTGGACCGGCTAGCACTGTAAGTCTACATGGGAAGGTATACAGATTTTTGATAGTTGATGATTTTTTAAGATTCACGTGGGTTAAAATTTTATTTCATGAGAGTGAATCATTTGAGGAATTTAGAGATGTTTCAACTTAGATTCAGAGGAAACTAGGGTGTGAAGTTTTAACAATTCAAAGTGATTACGGATGTGAATTTAAAATTGAAAGATTTGAGAATTTTTATAAAGCATTAGGAATTGATCACAATTTTTCTACACCTAGGACCCCTCAGCAGAATGGGGTAGTTGAAAGAAAGAACAGAATATTAAATGAAGCCGCTAGAGCCATGTTGGCTGAATATTTACTTCCTAAATATCTTTGAGCTGAAGCGGTTAGTGTTACATGTTATGTTCTAAATAGGTGAACATTAGATCAAAACTAAACAAAACATCCTATAAGCTTCTTAAGGGGAGAACACCAAATATATCGCATTTGCATGTTTTTGGATGTAAGGTGTTCATACATAATAATGGAAAATTTTTTTAAAAGAAAATCTGATCCAAAATTAGATGAAGGAATTTTTCTTGGATACTCTATCATTGGAAAATCATATAGAGTATTTAACAAAAGAACTTTGATAGTTGAGGAGACCACACATGTTGTATTTGATGAATCTGACAATTTGGTATAGCCAAATTTGGAAGAGGATGATTTAGAAAATAACTCCCAAAGAATTGAGAAGATTAATTTAAAAAAAAAATCGAGATTGAAAACCCTCTTCCTAAAGATCTAAAATTTTCTAAAAACCATCCTAAGGAATTGATTTTAGGTGAACCTAGTGAGGGTATTAGGACTAGGCATAGACTTAGCAAGGAAGTCAAACATTTACCTTTATTTAATTAACAGAACTCATAAATATAAATCAAGTACTTTCAGATGAATTTTAGACTTTGGCCATGCAAGAAGAATTAAATCAATTTGTAAGGAATGATGTTTTGGAATTGATTGCAAGGCCAAAGGATTAAAGTGTTATTGGAACTAAATGAGTATTTAAAAATAAAATGAATGACACATGTGTTATCGTTAGAAATAAGGCTAGATTGGTGGCTAAGAGGTGTAATCAAATTGAAGGGATTGATTTTGAGGAGACATTAGCCCCTGTAGCAAGACTTGGAATAATTGGGGTTTTATTAGCCTTTGTCTGTTTTTAATAATTTAAATTGTTTTAAATGGTTATTAAAAGTGCCTTATTTAATGGAGTGATACAAGAGGACGTTTATGTTGAATAACCTCCAAGTTTTGAAAATTAAAATTCTCTAATCATGTTTTTTAATTAAAAAGGCATTATACGGATTGAAACAGGCTCCTAGGGCTTAGTATGAGAGGTTAAGCACTTTTCTATTAGAGAGATCTTTTAAAAAAGGAAGTGTGGACACCACTCTCTTTTTTAAAAAATTAGGAAAAGATATACTCATTGTTCATATTTATATGGATGATATCATTTTTTAATCTACAAATAAAAATCTTTATGATGATTTTTCTAAAATAATGAGCAGTAAATTTGAGATGAGCTTAATGAGATATCTTAGTTATTTTATTGGTTTTAGCCTTAAACAAATTAAGGAAACATTTTTTAAACAGTTGAAGTATGTTAAGGACATCCTCAAGAAGTATGAAATGGATAATGCTAAACTAGTTAGCACACCAATGAGTTCCTCAGTTCAGCTGGTTAAGAACCCAAAATGAAAATTTGTTAATCAAAAGAAATTTACAGGAATTATTGGATCTTTACTTTATTTGGCAGCTAGTAGACTAGATATTATATTTAGTGTTTATTTATGTGCTAGATTTCAATTAGATCCAAAAGAATCACATTTGATAGCAGTAAAAAAGATTTTGAGATATCTCTTGGGAACTCAGAACTTAGAGATTTGGTATCCTAAGTATAACTCTTCATTTGAAATTAGTGGATATTCAGATTTAGACTTTGCAGGTTGTAGGGTTGGTCGAAAGAGTACATCTGGAACTTATCAATTTATAGGAAATTCTTTAGCTTCTTAGTCTAGTAAAAAATAGAATTTTGTAGCCCTATCTACTGCTAAAGCTGAATATATTGCCTTAGGAGTTGTATGGCAGAAGTTCTTTGGTTGAAATAATAGTTGATTGATTTAAGATTTACAATAGACACAATTCCAATATATTGTGATAATACTAGTGTCATTTGCATTTCAAAAAATCTTATTCAATATTCTAGAATCAAACATATAGATATATGGCATCATTTCATTAGGGATCATGTATCCAAAGGAGAATTTGAATTGAACCATGTTTCAACTGAAAATCAACTTGCATATATTTTTATAAAACCACTAGCCTTTGATACTTTTAGCACATTAAGAATAAGACTAGGTGTGATCGATCTTAATGCTTAAATAAAATCTTCTATAAACTTGATATGTTTCCATGTGTATTTTCTATTTTCAGTTTTCAATGTTTTATTTATGTGTGTGTGTTTTTCAGATTTTGGTTTTATTTTTTATGTTTTATTTTATTTGAACAAGTATCACGTATCAAAAGTTTTTTTTTTTTTTTTTTTGATCTTTTGTGCTAAATTTTTAATGTGTTATATTCATATTCTACGAAATTATTTTTGTCCCGTACAAATTCTGTAGCATGACAATCATCATTTTGGACTAAATGAATAAAATTTTTATTTTCTAACATAGATCATACTGTACGATACTGCTATCATCTCGTATGATATATTTTCATTCATCTATACGCCTGTAGATCATTATTCGGGTAGAATCAGTTATTATAACTGATTGTATGTATAAAATTCTATATCTTCTATATGATCAAAGTGTCAGCTATTGTGGGGAACAAACATAAATGTCATTAAAATGATCTTAAATAACTGATCATCCCGGACGAACACATGTTCGTCTGTACGATTGTATGGTCAAAAAGTCTATACGAAAGGACACCTCAAAAATTGTGTGATTAAGAAAAGTCATTTAATTTTGAACATTTTTGTTCATCGATACAAAAATTTTTTATCCCGTACGATCTCAAGATCGTATGTACGAACTTATTTTCATATTGTACAAAGGTTTATTTTTCTTTAAGTAGGATGGCTTTAGAATTCATTTTCATTCACTTCAGCATCCTCCTTAAATCCTTCACATCTTAGAAATGACAAGTTCTAGCAAGCGTGGTAGAGTCTATATGGGGTCGTCATCCATGGGTGGAGAAGAAAATTTTCTATCTAGAGCAAAAATCACTCCCTCTAGACTTTTTATTCAAGAAGATATCCACTTTCAAGTCATGCCTCTTTTTGCTTCAACCTAGTTCGCCTTTATTTTAACTTTGATCCATGCTTATCATAGGGAGACCTTTTACTACTTTTTAGCAAATATGAGTTTTAGCGAGGATGAGAGTAGGATAACTTTATATGTTAAGAAACAAGGAGTAGAAATCACCAAGGAAGATTTAGGAACTTTTCTGCATCTAAGGACTCGTGGGACTAGAGCACACACTTTAACCTCCAAATCTGACTATGATTGGTCTAAAATAAATACGACTCTTAAGGGTGTCACTCAAGTTTCTCACTTGGCTAGAGTATATACTTTGAATCAGAATGCAAGAATCATCCAGCGTGTTCTTAGAACTTCAATCATTCCTAAGGCTAGTGATCGCATAAACATTACTCCTCTTCTATCCATAGTTACCTATTTAATCATGACTGGAAAACCAATTGATGAAGCCCAACTCATTTTAGATAACATTCATAAACTTTTTGAAATTGGGTTTGCTTCTCATAGGAGAAAGAAAAAATATTGCTCTAGGACATCTAGTGACCTATATCTTAAAAAAAAAGTACAACATTATTCATCCTGATATTCCCATTGAATTGCCAATCTTCTTCACTTATGCCTCTTTTTTATCTCTTTTTGGGAAGAATGAGAGTGCAAGTGAGGATATTGAAGGAGAAGGGGGAGCACCTACACCCGCTCAAGGACCTAACTTTTAGGAAATGGTCCATTGCTTTGATCGGTTAGAGAGTCATTTTGTTCAACATTTTGATCAAATTCAGACTCACTTAAATCAGCAGGATGCATAGTACCAGCAGGATATGTGATGGATCTGAGGTAAGTTTTACTCGGTGAATACTAATATAGCTATGATGAATAGCTATTTCTCAGTTTTCAACCAGCCTCCTCCTCCAGACCAGAGTGCTTTAAAGTTTTAGTACTTCTTTTGTGTTGTCTTTGCTAGTCCTCTCCAAATGTGATGATTTCAATTTTTCTGTCTTTATCTTGTACTTTTCTTTATTTAGGTTTGATGTTGTGCTATTTTTTGTTGTTATGAAAATTGATATCAGGGGCTTCAATGTATCTGATCTTTATTTGATATCAATAAAAAGTGTCTTGTTTTGATTAGTTGTTTTTGTTCATTGTTTGAAATGTGAGTTTGCCTATATGATAATCTTGTTTTAATTGATTTAAACATGTTATAAATTAACTTGCATTACAAAATTAATTTTATTATGAAATCTAATTTTTCAAAAATTTAAGTTAACATATAACTCGATCAAGTTAAGGATATCAATCTCATGTTCTTTTTAGGTAAACATAATTTAAATTTTATTATTACAAATATGATGTCTTATTATTTTTTATTTTTCTTTTCAATATAATTATCTTTGCAATTAGAAAATTTTGATTTTTTATATTATTGATTTTGGAAAGATCAATTTAAAAAAAAGAATATAAAAAAGAAATGTACAATATGTACAAAATGGTATCAATTGTTTTTTATATTTTTGTTTTCTGTGTTGTTTGTGTATTTTTGTTTTTTATTTATTATCTTTTTTTTGTGTTTGTGTATTTGTGTATTTTTTAAAATAAAAAAAATTATGTTCTTTATGAAATTCCCCTATATTCACATGTTTATCTTTAAGGGGAGCTAAGGAGAAATTTAAGGTATTCAATTTCACTCAAACAATAAATTTTTTGCCATCATCAAAAAGGGAAAGATTGTTGAGATAGTTGCAACTTAGATTTTTTATTATTAATATTCTTGCAACATGTATATTTTTTATGATTCCAAATATTATTGCTTTGATTATTATTTCTCCTAACATATTTTGGATGCATTATTTTATTGTTTATGAGTACCAATATTTCAGGGAAATCATACTCTAGATTGTTGAAGACTTCAAATTAGATCAGTTTAGGGTTTATTGTAAATGAAGTCTATATTTTTCATTTTATTGAGTCTGAGAGAGTGTGATTGTAATTGAGTAACTATGCATACACACACACCGAGGGAGTGTTTAAAATTTGTAATTTTTAAACTGATTGTACTGTACGAAGTATGAATCATACTTTACAAAGCTTACTTCGTATGTATCCAAGGTACGAATTGGATGGGTCCTTTTTTGTCCTAACAAATTCAAAGAATTTTTGAATGGTTCATACCGTACGATGTCATCATCATATGTACGTTGTCCAAGGTACGAATTAGACGGGTCCCTTTTTGTCCTGATGAACTTAAAAATTTTCTTAACTGATCGTATACTACAATGTCGTCATCATATGTACGCCGACCAAGGTACAAAATTATGGGGTCTCTTTTCATCAAAACAAAAATGAAAAATTTTCTTACTGTTCATACAGTATAAACTTGGTTTGTACTAAACGATCATCATGTATGAATACAGTTCGTATAAATTTACAAGAGGTTCATACGCAACAATTTTTGAACTGTTCGTACGTAATAATATACGATCATACAGTACGAATTGTAGACACTCAAAATGGAAAATTTTAGTTTTTTGGATGGTTTTTCTTGTCTTACATATAAAAGTTCTTTTAAAACTGATGTAAAAATAGTTCTTCTTCGTGATTTTTCAAGAGCAAGTGAAAGAGTGCAATTGGGAGAGTATTTGAGAGATATTTCTTGCAAGAGAAGTGTGAAGGGTACACAAGGTTACTCAAATGTAAGGATCTCTTTGTGTTTTATTTATTTTTACTCTTCCTTTCTTCTTTAGTGTTGCTCAAGGGAAGATCTTTGAAGTAAGACGACGGTACTCTGCCGACACTTGGAGGGTGTGGAAGGACGACGGTACTCTACCGACACTTGGAGGGTGTATAAGGATGACGGTACTCTGCCGACACTTAGAGGGTGTGAATAGACGATGATACTTTGCCGAAACATAGAGGGTGTTCAACGATGATGGTACTCTGCCGCACTGGGGATTAGTGGAAGAGAGTTTTTGTAAAGGCTTCTCCGCCTTGCTCTGAGGGCAAAAGGAGAGTCATTTTGGTAATAGTGCAATACCTGAAGAGGGATTCTTCACGGAGTGGATGTAGGTTGTGTTTGACCGAACCACTATAAATTTTTGTATCATTTTAATTTTTGCATTTATTTACTGTGATTGAAAAGTTTATTTTAAACTTAAATTAACTTGCTATGAGATTTAAAATAGTTTTCTATTTAAAAATCCAAGATAATAGCTTAGGTTTAACAATCCTTTACGGAATCATCAGCAACTCTGTCGACACTTGGAGGGTGTAAAAGGACGACGGTATTCTGTTGCACCAGGGATAGGTAAAAGTGAGGAAATTTTAAAGGCTTCACCGCCTTGCTATGGGAGAAAAAGGAGAGTCACTTTTGGTAATAGTACAATACCTGAAGAGGGAATCTTCAAGGAGTGGATGTAGTTCTTGTTAGATCAAACCACTATAAATCTTTGTGTTCTTTTAATTTCTGCATTTTTATTTTCAGCAGTTAATATTTGTGGTTGAAAATTTTATTTTGAAAAGATAATCAAATTTGGAAAACAATTAAATTAGTTTTCTAATTAAAATTTAAGAGAATTTTTAAATTACCAATTCACCCCCTCCCCTCTTGGTTAGCCGTAGGACAATTGCTAAAATTTAACAACTTATACAACATGACTTTTTTTTTTGGTTAAAATCCACGGAGGGGCCAATGCATTAATATAAAAAACAAGTTACAGAGTCCTTGAAGGAAACCATTAGCTCACTACTGCTCAAAAGAGCTATAAAACAAAGAGAAAGAAAACCTACAAGCTAATTGTCTCCGCTACAAAAAATTACAAGGAACCCTAGTAACATTCTACTGATGCTATAGAAAAACATCCAAAAAAGAAAGATAAAAAAATAGCAATAGAGCTCAATCTTTCTTCCAAAAAACTTGAAGTCAAACCTAACCAGCTTCCATTGCAAGACAGAGAAACTACAAAAAGGAAAACTACACCAAAACAGAGTATTAGATAAAAAATTATGAGAAAAGGAATAAATAAGGAAACAATTGACAAAATAGACCCACGTGATGCCAATCTGAGAATTTAGATCATAAGAGCTCAGAGTACATTCATTAAACATAGCCTCATTAGGATTGTCCACAAGCCACTCAATCCTACCAAAAACCTTCAACTAGCATCTGCTCAGAGTCTCACAGGCAAAGCACAGTTAGTAGGCTTTGTTCAACATGCCTAAGATTGAATGGAGTGGCAATTAGGTTTCAGTCATAGTATTAATATAGATACAATATGCCTAAGCTTGAATGGCCACTCTCACCTCACTTTTCCCTTTTAACCTTCTTAGACATGTTTTAAGATGGATTCATGAAAATATAATGTTTAGGTAAATTTGATTATGTGGTCTTCAGTTTTGTAGAAAAAATTATGTATTTATTATATTTCTTCTAATATAATTTATCTTGCTCGTGCTTTTAATTCCTTGGTTTTGTTAATTTAATGCCATTGTGCCTTTTTATGTTGTTGTCTTAATCCGCTGGATATCTTGGTGGTTTCTGTTGTTGTTCTAGCATAGTTATTTCATATTTTGTTTTTCCTTTCAGCTACTTTGGGATTGTGGTTCTATGGGGGTGGATGGTGTTGTTTACTTGGGTGGTTTCCCGTACTCATGAATGGTTCTTATGGTTGGCATGGCAGAGGTTGCATTATGTTTGGTTGGTATATTGTTAAGGATTGGGTGCAGCTTTTACATGGTGCTATTCAGGTTGACGCTAGGTTGCAGTTACTTAGTGAGGGCCTTTTGGCCTAATATTTTACATCTCTGCATGATAGTCATTATGTTTACTAATATCCATGGGATCTGGGCTACAGGAAACTTCTTGATGGGTTTATTTTGTTTGACTTTTCTTCTTCATGTGATGAGCATATGTGGTATGTTGATGGGCTATCTCTATTTTATGATTTAAGTTTAGTTTACATTGATATTTCATTCAATTGCATTTCCCCTCTTGTTGTTTACTTATTTTTTGCAGGAAAATTTTTAGTGTTATCATTTTGCCTATTAATTTTTTTTTGGATAAAGATTGTGCTTCAAGAATATCTGATGATCTTGTCTCTTTTTTAGGGATTGGGCAGCTTGCCCCAGTCTAGAATGTACATAGATTCTTGTGTATTTTTTATTAGCAGAGAACTTGAGCTTGTAGGATCTTTTTGACCTTTATTTATAGCTCTTTGGAGCGGTAGGGAGCTTGAGGTTCCTTTTAAGGACCTTGTAATTTTAATTTAATTGACGCGTAAGCCCCTACTGTGGATTTCCCCCATAAATAAATAAAAAATAGTTGGAGATGGAATTTTTTATTTAAGTTGGAATGTTATTATAAATGTGGGATTATATTATTGAAGTGTGAGGACTTATCATTTTGCATCTACCTAAAAACTTAGAATTAAAGTGAATCACTATAGAGTAGTAACTCAAATCTATTGTAATGATATACAAATAAGGAAATGAGGTTTATCCCTTTGACTCATGGAAAGATTTTTGGGAATTCGCAACAATTTTGGATTTAGGTTCCTACCTAGAACATGAATGCTATCAAGAACTCTACTTGATTGCGTAAAAGCTTGATGCAAGTCTTATGTAAATGCAGGATGGGTAAGATATTATTTTTTAGAAAATGTGGTAGACATTGAAGAAATCCTAAGTGGCCCCTAATAATGAATGGTGGATTAAGATTTTAAGATGAAATATAATTAAGTTGTATTTCCTTAATTAGTGTCTAATCTAATGCATGTCTATTGACTCTATGTAATAAATCATAATGTGAAATTTTATAAATGCTTAGAAAAGAGGTTTTTTCTTAAAAGTGTTGAACTCCCCTGAGTTAAAATTTCACCCTAATATGTTAGGCATGATTCTTCTACCCATTGGCGAGAAGGTGCCAAAAAAGGAAAAGAATAATTTAATATACATATAAGACCACATATAGTTCATGGCTTACCTTCTAATCTAATTATCTTCCTAAATTGTTACACCTAAAATTTAATATTTAACTATAAGTAGAAAACTTTTTTATTCTTAATATCCTAAGCATAAATCTAGACAGTCATCATATGTAGAAAGAAATATAGAAAATATAGGTGTTCTAGCACTCCAAAAAAGTAAACACACCATAGTTATAAATAAATAATTTGTAATGTCCAATGTGATGAATGCCGCTTCACATAAACTAGGGTCAATAATAAATAAAGGTGGTCATGCTACACCACTAATAGACTAGATTTCTAAACCTATGATTGATGCAAGTCTTTTTACAGTGTAAATTGATTTGTTTATGAGTGTTTGAGTCTCTTACTACTTATCATTCTCCAAAAAAGCTTATAAAAGAAAGAAATATCCTAAAAGAGGAAGAGACTTCTTTACTTTTGTTTCCTTTATCCTTAGATACACAAACCAATTTACTAAAGAATTTTCACAACTCTATCAAATTACATTTTTAAAATAAATATAGTCTAAATATACTCGATGCTTGATTAGTATAAAAAAAAATATGCAATAAAAGTAAAAATAACATAACCAATACAATATCATTTGTTCAAATTTGAGCAACCTATATATAGGCCATGCTTTTAGTAATTAGGGGGCCAAGTAAATTTTATCACCTGAACAAAATTAGAATAGTTTTATAATCTAAAATTTTTGTCCACTTTATATCCCTACATAAGTATGACCAGACCCCCCCCCCCCCCCCCCCCCCCAACAACATAAGGTTGGGATAGAAATAAATCATTGAGAACATTTCTAACCTAGGCTAATCTAATATGACCATCACAAATCACAAAGCATAACAAAAGATTAAATCATCAAGCCACAACAATTAGAATCACATAAATCCATCAAAACAAAATATTTTATAACAAATATAGAAGCAATTAAAAATACATAGAGCATTGTAATAATTATCATGACCTAAAGCTTGAGTTAGTTTCCCTCACAAGCTAATCAATGGGGCGTGCTAGACTATGTGGTTTAATGGTCCTACTAAGCTTCATGGTTTTAATTTTCTAAACATGAGGTTTAAGTGAGATTTTTTATTAAGTTTGACTTAAAATATATTAAATGTTCTATTATAAATCTTAAATGGGTTTGATTATGATTTAAAATTTCAAGAATACATTAACCTATAGATTCAAAGTGTAATAATGAATGCATAAGTTAACATATCATAAATTCATAGGGGTTTTCATGTACTCTTTCTAGAAAGGGAAATTAACATATCAAGCTTTTAATAAAGTTGAAGTGACAAAGAAAAGAGTTTATTATTTTAAAATATGTTGAAATATTTTTTTTATGAACATGTTTCATGGATTATAATCTACTTTTTCACTAAAAGTTTCATTTAGATGTAATCATTGAAGGGGTTTATGTTAAATGGAAGAATGCATTAAACTTATATTCATTAAATATTAAACCAGTTTATTAATAAATCTTTCATTCATAATTGATTAACTAATTAAGTGTGTATTGAAGTTTTTTAATATTTATTAATCTTAGAAAAAATTCTAAGGCAATGATATCATGTTTCTATACTTAATTCTTTCTTATGTATTTAAGAAAATGGATTCAAAATGAAGAAAGCCAAATGAGACCAAAATTTATTGATATTTTAGGCATAGGTTAACGATGCCATATATTAGACTCTCAAAAAATTTGAAGTCTTTTGGAGTCATGTTCAATTTTTAATGATTATTCTATGTTTTATTATGATTTACTATTAATACTTATATAAAGTTAGTTTAGGTATGAAATTAAACATTATAATTAATTTCCTTAGTCACTAGGGTTCATTAGAAATCCAATCTAGTTTAATTTCTATTTGTTTGAATTTTATATAATTAATAATAAATTTTCATGTGAAGATGTCTTCCTCCATACGGAAAATTTCTGGGTTTCCTAATTGGATGACCAAATGAACTCAACCCTTCATCAAATTAAATCCAAAGGTATGAGGACCAAATGGTGAAAGTTTGGGGCCATACAGATGAGAGGTTGCATTTTTAAAATTTTAAGTTATCTAACCCTAATTACTAAGTGAATTATTTAAGGTAAGCCAGAACTTGGATTGGGGTAAAATCTCTGGCCCTCTATCCCATATACAAAGAACTAATATATAAATAAAATTCACTCAAATAATCTTTATGGATTTTGAGTTATGAAACTTTGAAATTCTTAGTCAAATCATAGCCTAGAACTTCAAAAGTCCATGATGACAAGAGTAAACCTCAAATGCATATGAGAGAATTCTAGGATGATAGAAAATTCATAAGGATCTCCACATATGAATTTGGAGTCAATTAGTGCCAAGGATATGAAATTATTAAAGAAATAAGTTTTGTAGAATTAATTAAATTTGATATAAGATAAATTATCAAATGATAAAATGAATAAGATAACCGATGGTAGAAAGGTAGTCACAATCCACGATAAATGTAGGTATATTATCAAAGTATGGATATGAATCACTACAAAAGATAAAAAGAGGAATTGATTCCCCAACGGAGTTGTCAGAAAAATAATTTCAGAAAATAGAACCATACATATTTTATGTACTCACCTATTTTTGTGATTGAATACTACTCTTAAAATAACAAACCATCTCGGGAGATAAAAAAAATATTTTATAATGGATTTAAAGACAAAATAAAGTCTTAGAAAATATAATTTCTACAATCAAACACAATTCAAATAAAATCATGTCATCTCAAAAGATGAATACGATTTCTATTCTTTTTTAGGGGAAACCCATAATGGGCCTACAAATTAATTTAACCAAAAAATTACAAGGACCTTAAAAGGGACCTCAAGCTCACTAATGCTCCCAAGAGTTACAAAAAAGTCAAACTAAAACCTAAGAGCTCAAGGTCCCTACAAAGCATGAGTACAAAATAACCTTGGTATATGCTAGGGTGAAAAACAACCGACACTTAAAAAATAGAAAAGATAAAAAAAAAAAAAAAAAATAGCAATAGTTCCCATCTTTTTAGCAAAAAGATCATCATCCCAAAAGTTAGCACTTACAACCTGCAAACAAAAAATAAGAGAAGGAAAAGAGAAGCACATAAAATAGAAGATTATATCATAACAAGTCATATCCCTAATGCTGGAAGTAATAGAAAAGCTCGTTAGAAAATAGATCAAATCTTTTCCATACCATAAAATGAAATAAATATTAGAAAATTTACCAAAAATGAATAGAGGAATGCTGACAATATTACAAAAAAGATAATTAACAAAGTTAAAATAATCCTTGATCAAAACCATCCACGGCCAGGAGCTGGCTCCCAACCAACATCAAGAAGAAAACAACCCCATCAAGAAGCAGCTACTAGTGAAGATCCAAAATAACCAAACAGCAGTATGGCTAAGCTTACCAAAGAATATAGAAAACCACCTGTTAACCAAAGCATATAGAACCCCGCAAAGACTGCTAACACAAGTAAAAAAGACAACAATATCAAGGAAGGTTTTGTAATAACTACAAATTCTAAACTCAGCAATGTTAACAAACACCCAAACCCTGAAATCCAAAACCACAACAAAAAGAAGAAAATTTAAATCCATAACTAAAAACAAATGCAGATGATGGAAGTAAAACAACCTGAGCCCAAATGAGATCCAAATCACCAGTAGCCACCCAAAGGGAACCAGAGCCAACATAAAATGATAAACTTGACACCCACCGTGACCCTAACAGAACTGGGTGTAAACTCCAAACAAGATAATACATAGGCTATAACTAAACCTACCAGACAATCAAAAACCAAACAAGATACAAAATCTGGCTCAAGTGTATAGCATCCCAGCAATCATTAACCCAAAAGGCCATCCACCGCTAAATTCTTATAAACCTAAGTAAACCGAGTAAAAAATACAACAATAAAGTATACCACTGATGCAAGAGCTACTATGACACCAAGCACACTGCAAACTATAAGCTCCCAAATCACTTAACATATATGTAAAAACAAATCCATAAACAAAACACAAGAATAATATCCACACCAAATGGAAACACACAAACTGAGGCGCAGAAAACTAATGACACTACCAAGTCAGATAATCAGAAAATAAAAATTTGCCAGCAAAAAGAAAAAGACAGAACCCACTCACACCCAAAACAAGTGAAGAATAATAAGAGATGTAAATGAACCAAAGGCCATCTTTCAATAAAATCAAATCATTGCCAGATAAACAATCAAATATCTTCCAGACCACCGAATCAACAACATAATTAAAAAAAACCAAAATAATAGCCACAGACCATTAAAAATACTAAAAGAAACAATAGACATCCTGAATTAACAAAAATCAAAATTAAGCTCTAGCATAAGGAAAATCAAGCTTATCTAATCTAAGAAGTCCTTTTACAAAGGATGACAGTTGGTTGTAAGAGAATTTAGTAAGAAATTACAATTTCACACCATGACAAGCTAGCCAATCAGCACAAGTATTGCCTTCCCTATGAATATGAGTCAACTTAACATTAAAAAAAGTCAAAAGTTGTTTAATATTCCTATAAATGTAGAATAATTCAGGATTATAGTACTTATCATCACTAACATTTAGATAAGAAAGCATGTCAATCACATAAACTTCAATCCAAATGTTAATAAAACCAAGAGAAAGACATAATTTCAAACATAATAAAATTGCAGAAAGTTCAGCAAAGTTTGCAGAACAACTTAGTAAAGGACAAGCGTAAGCAATAACAAAATTACATTTATCATCTCTAATAATACCACCACAACCACAAGTATTATTTTTAATAGAATCATCACAATTAAGCTTGAACATGTTAATAGGTGGTTTAATCCAATAAATCAACTTTGGAGCATCCCTTATATAGCTATCATGAAGGACAACATCAAACTCCTTCGCAACATTAGCAAATCCTTTAAAATTCTTATAGGTCAAAATATTAGCATTAAACAGCCTAACAACTTTATCTTTAAGGTTTTTAATTATCTAATCATTATTCATAACCACATTATTAAAAAGTGAATTATTCATCGCAAGCCAGATGTGCCAACAAATATGAGAAGGGATAAGATTAGTAATATGACCTCTAGAGTTAGTAAACTAACATTGAAGCATATCCCTAATAGAAATATTACCTTTGAAATAATTAACTTTGAACATGTCCTCAAAATAAATGCAGTAGTAGAAATGGGACCAGAAATAAGAAGATGTTGAATATTCTCCACATGATAGCAACATTGGCTCTTATGGGCCAAAGAAAACCTTTTTTAATTAAAATTTCATCAGTAGGAACATAATTATGCATGATTCTTCAAATAAAAGTACCAATAGCAGTAGGGATGCTTTTTTAGCCAAATCATGGAAAAAACTTTATTACGAGTGTGTTTATTTCTAAAAGTATTCCAAGTATCCTTAAGTCTGAACATGCCATTGCTCGACATATTGCACAATAAAATATCATCAGCACCCATTTTAAGAGAAATTTATAAGATTTGAAAAATAATAGTTTTAGGAATAACCTTAGCTAATTTAGTTTAATCTCAGTAATTATTGTCAAAAATAATAGTTTGAGGAATAACCTCAGCTAATTTAGTATAGTCTCCGAGTGCCCTACTACCTAGCATCCTCTAAAGGGCTTCCAAAATAAAGAAATATGCTAAAGGTGAAAGAGATTTCTTTAGTTTTGGTTCCTTTATCCTTGGAATAGCAAACCAATTTAATAAAAACTTTGACAATTCCATAATATTTCATTTTAAAAAAACTCTAAAAATACTCCCTGCATGTTTAGTAAAAAAAGATGTACACAATCAAAGTCATAACTAATGTAATATCATTTGATCATATTAGAGAAACATGTATATAGGCCATACTTCTAATAATTAGGGCCCTAAGGAAATGTGAGCACCTATATAAAACTAGATTATTTTTATAAGTTAACATTTTACCCCCCTTTATAGTCTTGTATAAGTATGAACATCTGCATAAGAATGGGATAGCAACAAATCATCTAGATTATTTCAAACTTAGGCAGTCAAATATGGCCTTCAAAGATCATAGAGCATAATAAAAGCACAAATCATCCAACCACAATAATTAGCATCACAAACATCTACCATAATGGAAATATATTTTAACAATCATAGAAGTAAATATGAATATAAAGAGCATTCAAACAACGAAAGCTGGACTCTGTTGTCCTAACAAATGAATCTATGGTGTGTGTTAAGCTATGTGGTTTAATGGTCCTACTAAACTTTTTTGTTTTATTTTTAAAACCCTGAGATTATTGATTGAAGGTTTAAGGGATTTTTGTTTATGTTAAAATATATTAAATATTTTATTATAAATTTTAATTAGCTTTGAATGTGATTAAAAATTTAAAGAATACATTAACTTATAGATTGAATGTGCAATGAACCCATAAGCTAATATATCCTAAATTCCAAGGGATGTTTTACTGCCCCACCAAACAGAAAGAGAATCCCCACCCAACCCAGTAGCAGTTATAACCTTGAATCTAACCAGACGGTCACCAAGAATGATATATAAGCATAACATTTGAATCAGACAATCGAATACAAGTCAACAGAATAATATAAATAATCCTAGCAATCTGCCAGGATAATAGAGAAAACAAGGACCGCATGCAACAACTGCAAATGAACAAAGAAAACTGCTTGAATAACTCATAATCATTCTCAAATTAACCCCAATGCTCAGGTTGACAGGGATCAATATGAACCAAAGATAAAAACCACCTTAATTAGGCTGAACCCACAGCCAATTATCACACTCCAAATAATAGACAATGAAAGCCAACCCAACCAACCAACAATTAAAGACTTGATTTCCAACAAACAACCAAAGCCAAATCCACTAACTAGAGAGCAGAATCTCAGAAGAATAACCAACAATCACTACAAAAAAATCATGTATTATCGGTAGATTTTTTGACGAAAAATTGTTCAATTTCCGGCTGATTTGGAAGTTTTCTTGCAGATTTCTGGCAAAATTTTCTCACCAGTAAAATGAGCATCGATAAAATTTCTAGCTTAAAAAAGATGCCAGAAAAAAGTTTCAGCGGATTTTTTTTGCAGGTAAAATTTCCACTGGAATTCTTAAAAATAATAAAAAATTGAGCCCACTGAAGCTACCCAGTCCACTGCCCGCGTAAGCCCGCTTGCCAGCCCGCAAAGGTTTGCTCGCTCGCCAACTTGATGGCTCGCACGCTGACCACGGAAGCCTGCATGCCCTCCAACCCCCGGAGGCCTACCCGCTCGTTGCACATGGAAGCCTGCACGCCAACCTGCCCGCTGCCTGCCTGTCTGACCACCCGCGCTACTCGATGCCCACGGGATTCTATCTCAAGACCTATCAGTATATCAAGTATTGAACCAATTTTCCGTAGCGGAAAATATGTTACAAAGTTTACCCTTATTAATATATTACAAAATTTAAAATTTAAAATAAATAAAAATAAAATATATAAATTAATAATAATTAAAATAAGTTCTTATATAAATAATTAATTAAAATAAATTATTAAATTAATAATTAAATAAAATAAGTTATTAAATTATTTAAAAATTATTTATTAATTTAATAACTTATTTTTATTATTTAAAAATACATTAAGATAAAATAATATAGTTAATAATTAATTAATAATTAAAACAAGTTATTAAATTAATAAATAATTCAACTAAGTTATTAATTTAATTGTTAATTAAAATAAATTATTAAATTAATAATTGATTAAAATAAGGTATAAAACTATTAATTAATTAAATTACAAATATATATCTTTTTAATAAAATTATTAAATACATAAAAAATTCCGCCAAAAACAAATGTATTTTAAAAATCTACTTAAAATATACTTAAAAATCTATCAGAAATATTTAACCATGATCCGTCACAAATCTGCCAAAAAATATTCCGTTGAAAATTTCAAAGAAATTTCGCCTGTAATTATCAATTTTCCTATAGTGACTAAGGACATAACTAATTAAAAGTCAAGAATTGCAAATACCACAGCTTGAACTACTAGTGACTCCAATCAATTAACAACCCAACATAGGAAAAGGAAGCCAGAGAGTTAATCTCAGTATAGAACTCATAATAGTCAATCATCACATAGACCAACACACCAAAAACAACAGACAAAAGAAATAGATCCAGATGACTCAAGGTGAGCAGATAGAAAATTAGAACCCATGCATATAGCATTAAATCCTTAAATAGAGAGCCAGAAACACAACTAACAAAAAGGTAAATTAAGCTCAAGAGCATAGCATCTGTATTCTATCATGAATTCAACCCAAAATTCACTCCAATCTATTCCCAAAACCACCTAGGCGAAGCAAAAACGTGCAATGGAGAATATGAAAGGAATAGATAGAGGAGAAGTAGGGTTGGCAAGCCAATCATGACAAGTATTCCCTTCCCTAAGAACAACGGTGATGGTGTAATTTTAAAAGATTATAAGCTGCTTAATTTCTCTAATGAGATAAATAATTTTGAATTACAAATAATATCATCAGCTTTTTAAAAAATAAAAATTGTAACTAGCATCCACCTCAAACTAGATATTAGTGATATCAATGGAAACAAATAATTTTAGGCCATGTAATATAGCAGATAATTCAACAAAGATAAGAGAGCACTTAGCTAAGGGGCCATTATAAGCCATGACGATATTCCCAAGAGCATTACTGATAATAACACCACAACCATAGACAAAATATTTAAATGACCCATCAACATTAGATTTAAAGGTAATATTAGGCGGCTTAACCCAACAAACCAACTTAGGGTCAATGTAAAGGTGATTAATTTGGAAAGGAATGCCTAAATTCTGAGCCAATATGGAGAAAAAAACAAAAAAGCTTCAAAAAAATTTTTCTTTGACATTACTAATGATGTGATGACGGTTCATGGGGATATCGGTTTACCTATTGTTAAACCGCAAGTTATTTCTAAGACAAAAAACCCAAAAAAAATAAGGGAAGGAATCAAATTTATAACATGACCTCTTGCATTAACAAAATAAAGGTTAAGAATGCTATTGATTGTAATATTACTAGTAAAAAAGTTAAATCTAAAGATATCGTCAAAATACATCGATGTTTTGATAGCAATATGATCAGAAATAAACACATGATGCATATTCTCCACATGATTACAACAATGGGCCTTGGAGGGAAAGATAAAAGCTCTTCTGATTAAGCTCTCGTCAGTAGGTATATAATTATGCAAAATCCTCCAAATAAAGGTAGAAATAGTGGTTGGAATACATTTCTGCAAAATCATAAAAAAACTTTGTTCAAATAATTTTTTATTCTAAAAGCATGCCAAGAATCAATCAAATTGAAAACCCCATTTTTAGACAAGTTGCAAAGTAAATAATCATCAGCCTCATTATTAATAGGGAGTTCTAATATTTGGCTAATAATAGCTTCAGGAAGCACTTCAGCATATTTATTATGGACATTTTTTGCCTTATTCTAGCAAATGTGGTTTGCCGGAAAATCTGCTAGAAAGATTTTTCGGTGAAAAATACTGTCAAAAAATATTCCGGTAGTTTTCTTTTCAATGAAAAATTTTTCCGACGCACGTTTTATAGGCGAAAAATATCCGTTGGAAAATTTTCAAAATCACTAGAAATTAAAGAATTTTTTACCAGAAAATCTGCTGGTAATACTTAATTTTCCTATAGTTATACAAGATATTACAGAAAATATTTTTAAACCCATGTTTATTCTAGCAATTGATTTTATACTTAAGCCTTTTAAGCTTGAACCATAATATATTCATACAAGACTAGAATTATTAGGATCCAGAAGGTCCTGCCAGTTATCTTAGACAATGCTCAATAAAGAGTTATCGAATAATCACATGTTTTGAAATCTAAAGTTAGGAACAAGACCATCATGCCTCATCAAAAAACCCATAAAAAGAGGGGAATGATAAAAAAAAGGTTCTACTAAGATACTCCACATAAGTAGAATAAAAACAATAAAAAAATAATAAAAATAAAAATAAAAAAATAATAATAATAAAAAAAACTAAAAATAAAAATTATAAAAAAAAACAATTAATTCACACATAATTAAAAAGAACACGATCCAAACATTGCCATAAACTACAACGATTCCAGATAAAAGAATTACTAGTAAAACCACTGTCAATAAGTTTACAATCTAAAATGTTTATTGAAATCATCCATGGATTGATAAGTAGGGCAAGAACCCCCAAGTTTTTCAGAAGGATTAGATATAGTATTGATATCACCACCAACCAATCAGGATAAAATAATAAGACTATGAAAATTAAAAAGTTGCTCCCAAAGAATCTTTCTAGTAAAACAAGTAGAAGAAGCATAGAAAAAGGATGCTTGACATTTAAATTGCATTTTTTTATTACAAGATTATCCTAGCATTAGCCCTGAGTTTATATAAGGGTAATCACAATATCATTCCCATAAAGTTTTGGTTTATTTTGGACGACTTTTTTACAATTTTCCGTATAAAATTTATTTGAACAAAAAAATTTGTACTAAAAAAGCTGTTTTAGAAAAACATTAAAAAAAAGCGGCCCCAAATGAAGCCTCAATTAGAGATTAATTTACAGGTAAAACAGAGACAATATCTCTGTATAAAATATATGCATCTTAAAGAAAAATTACTTCGTTCTCAAAATTTGTTGTAAAATGTTGGTTTAGCAAATTAGCTCGTGAGTTGGCTGACTGATCTTGGCAGGTGACTTTCCCTTTGTGGAATCGAACATACTCTAGCTGCGTCATTTCTCCACCAAGTACTGGATCAAAACTACACCTGTAGAAACTGCCATCCATACCAACAATCATTACGGTGTTTTCTAAACCAAATGCTGCAAAATATCGTGTAACTTCAGCCAAGCGAAATTGAGCAAATGACCACTCGAAACTGAAATATTTAGGTAAAACCCCTTTCATAAATGATAATGAAGAGCTTGGGTTAGCGCCAATATTTTGAGATATCAATGCATCAAGTGAACTTCCAGAGTTTTGATGTCTCAAAGCAGGCCCTGACCCTGAAGGCAAGATAGGTGCATCTTCTCCTACCACTCGAACCCTAAGGTTGAATATATGCACAGTGCCCTTGTCACTAGATATTGCCAACCACTGCACATTTGGTGAGAAAGCAATGCTGTATATTTCTGCTCTATCTATACCCCTTCTCACCTCTTGTAAGCGTGTTCCATCCATTGTGTTAAAAATCCTCACCAATGTCCCTTTCACACTTGCAGTTGCAAGAAGGAAGCCATTCAAAGTCAAGCTGAAACAAGAAATATGTGAATCATGGGCATTGATGAACTTTGTCATCTTTAGACCAAAGTGTTCAACTCGAACTTGTCCTTGGCATAAACCTGGGCATGCCAAAACAGAAGTAATTGAATGGTGTGAAAGACAGCAAAGTCCCTTTAGATTGGCTAATGTCTCTATTTGGTGGAGAAGTTTCAAATCGCTAAAGTTATACATATATATTTTATGTTCAAGAACAATTACAATGCGATCTTGTCTCAATCTTACGCCACGAACATTAGATCTGAAGGCAAGTTCACCAATGCAACGACCTTGATGATCATCCCAAATTAGAACTTTGTTGGGTGGATATTGCGAGTTGGCACCACCGCCAACAAGAGCCATAATATTGCATCTAAAGAGCATTTCCACAATTCCAAAGCCACCACTTTTCAAATCCCTTCTAAAAGTTTCGTTGAACGGCTTAGTGTTGTAAATTCGAAAGCCATGGCTTGTGCCAGCAGCAAAACACCCATAATCTTGGTTCCAAGATAATGATAGCAGCTCAATTTCCGCAGCTTCATGTGGATCCATTTCAAGTTGCCCCAAAGAAGTTGATGGTGTTTGTGGATTTTGTGACCCCGAAGAAGCAAAATTCCTCTAGAAGTGGAGACTGCTGGGCACATGAGAAAAGATGACAGAAGGAACAATGCTCTATAAGACGCTACAGAGATGAACAACAAACTAACAGGCCTCCAAATTGCTTAGATGATTCTTCAAAAAAAAAAAAAAATTGCTTAGATGATCATATCCTGCACCACCTCTCTCTCTCTCTCTCTCTCTCTCTCTCTCTCTCTCTCTACCTCTCTCTCTCTTTGAGATGAATTAATGAAGGCCTAAAGTGGATCATGATTTAATATGATTCTTTCTTCCATTTTTAGGGTATCTGAAACGGGGACGCGGTCTCTCTATTTTTTCAGTGAAACGCCACAAAGCTCTCCTTCCACCCATGCCCGAAGGAAGGGTAAACCGCCATAAACGGATAGTTAGGTAGGGGATTAAATGCTCTTTTGACGCTAGGCCCTTTTTTTTTGTTCTATTTTCCTGGGGAATGCTTAACCTTTTTTCGGTTGACTGCTTTGTTAATATATATAATCAATAGGCATATAAAGTTATATTATTCTTCAAATACACTCATAAAAATTGTGTTAGATTAAAAGTAACGCTATAAGAATATTGCGTGTTACCGGCAGTAAAAATCCTTCAGAAAATGCTCAAAATCCGTAGGAAATTAGTGTTTCTGACGGATTTTTTTTTTCGAAAGTAAAACGCGCGTCAAAAAAGCCATTTCGGTGCAAAATAGGCCACCAGAAATATTTCAGACCGATTTTCAGTGGAATAATTCTGCCGGTACAATTTTATGTGAACTATTTTACGTCTGAAATTAAAAAAATAATAAAAAAAAGGTTGCCAGCCAACCCGCAGCCCAACAACCCAAGGGTTGCACCAGAACGCCCAGCCCAAGAGCACTCCAGGTCGCCACAACTAACCAAACCATCCGCCAGACCCAACCACGCAAGCCCGCCCGTGGCCTATTGACCCGCGCAATAGAGCGCCATCGGCGGGGTTCAAACCCGGAACACCCCGCCTTCATGCCCCCTAACCACCGTGCAACTAAGGAAAATCTGTATTTTTTATTTGTTTAATTTGATTTAAACTAGAACTGAATATCTATTTAATCAATATAATTTAATTTAATAAATTTATTTTTAAAATGATTTATTTATTTAATTTAACATTAAATTATTAATTGAATTTATTTAATTAATTTACTTTAATAATATTTAATTTTTTTTCATTTAATAATGATTTATTAATTATTATTTATTTAATTAAATTTAATAATATCTAATTTAAATAATTTAATTTGATACTAAGTTATAAAATTATTTAACTTAATTTAATAAAATAATTAATTGAAAATATTTATTATAGTCATTTATGAGGAAAAAATAATTTTAGTTGGAAATTCCGTCAAAAATAAATCCACCGGGAAGCTAATAAAAAATTCAGCCGGAAATCCGTCTGAAAATCCGCCGGAAATGTTCTATCAGTAATCCGCCGCAAAAGCCGCCGTAATTTGTGACAAATTTATTTATGCCGAAAATGAGCTATTTTCCTAGAGTATAAGATATGTGTTAATGTGTAATGTAAGGGGTCCTAATCAATTGATCTTTTTTAAGTTAATATAATATCTATTAGAAGACTAAATTAGTTATTAAAAAAACTAATTCTGACATAGAACATTAGCCACAAGAGTTTATATATATATATATATATATATATATATATATATATTATATATATATTATATATATATATATATATATATATATATATATATATATATATATATATATATATGAATTTAAGCATTTAATAACTACATATAAAAAAAAAAGCGGGTGATGTATATTAGACACTCCATTTACATAAGTTATATAAAAAGCATTAATAAACGTATGAAGTAGGTAGACATGGGCGGATTTATGGGGGCCTCAAAAAAAAAAAATTTCCTTTACTCTATGCTCATTGTTCTCACCCTCTCTTTCCATTTCTCTTTAACCGATTCTCTCTCTCTTCTTTGATATTTTGTTTTTATAGCCGGCAACCTCCTTCACTAGCACCTAGCTCTCTCTCTCTCTCTCTTCATGGAACAATTATTACATCCTCCGCCCAGACGTAGAGGAACGTCCGGTCATAGGCCAAATCACGCCAAAAAAACGAGAAATACCGAGCAAATACCGAGCAATACCAAACAATAACGAGGAATACCATCACGTGAAAACCCAATACCGAGTTATACCGAGCTATACCGAGCAATACCGAGTTATACAAAAGTTGTACCGAATTTTTCATAGAAAAAACTCGGTACAACTCGATATTGCTCAGTATAGCTCGATATAACTCAGTATTGGTCTTCACAGAGCGGTATTCCTCGTTATTATCAAATAATACCTAGCAATACCGAGCAAATACCGAGTTTTTTTGCGGGATTTTGCCTCCGACCTGACGTTCATATACGTCCTTACACCGGAGCTAATAAAAGTTCTCATGAGGGATGAAACTAATTTTCTCCCTTCATCTTTACGTTACTAGTTTTTTTTTGTTTAAAAATTTTATCAAAATTTATTATTATTTTAAAAACTTCAACTTCTAGTTTATAGGAGATTTATGTAATTAAAGCCAAGAAATTTTGTTAGATGAGAATTATAATATTTAAATTTAAATCAAGTAGCTTAAAATTTATTTATTATAAATTTTTATATATTTTGAATATACTTTTATAATAATAAATGCGGTTTTTTTTATATATTTATTGCTATTAAAATATTTTTTAGTTATATTTTTATTTAAATTAGATATGAAAATATATGACAGAAGATTAGCTGAAATAGATTAGTACGATAATATATAGTTTAAATACATTTGCTTAGAAATTAATTTAGATGAGCATGACAATTTTTTTTTTTCATTATCATAAAATTTATCTTCTTATAATTAAAAATAAGAATAAAAAAATTAGAACCTTAATGTCGATCAAGATAAAATGAAAAAGTTTGAAGGTATTTTTAAAGTAAAAATTTTGTGCCCCGTAGATAAAAAATCCTTGCTCCGCCAAGATCGATTACCATGCTAAATTATTAAATGGTAAAGCTATATGCAGAAATCATATCCGCGTGTCCTCTTGTTATATGATTACAAAATATTCTTAGTGGCAAAGTAAAAAATTAAATAAGTTGTACACATTCTTTAATCATGTTATGATCATTAAAAATTTCTATCCATAATGTGAGGCATTATTGGTATAAGTGTGCAATGGAGCATTACTTGCAAGTGCATAAAATTATCATGAAAACAACATTGAATGAGTACTAAGAGAAAAGGTAACAATTAGTAGCATATTTCTTTTCAAATTTATTCATTTAAAGTTACATATAAAGAAATTATAAACTTTGAAAAGACGTTCAATTGCCAAAAAGTAAAGGAAAATGAATATAAGTAAACTTCTCTCTTTATATATACTAGTTTTATTGCACGTGCATTAAATGCACGTGAAAAAAAAATTAAAAATAAAAATTTATATTTAAATTATTTTAATTATATTATCAATGGAAAGCCAGTTTATCCAAAATTTCTCACAAGGAACTATCATTTATCCAAGTCTAAGAGAAGATTTTCATATTTCCTTGTTTAAGAGTGATGCAAGCTATAATAAATGTTCCAATATGTTTAACGCCTTCTCAAAATGTAAATTGTCTATTATCATGCTTCCAAATAAAAATATAAGTCATATGTAACAATATTTTAGCAATGAGGTCCCATACATAGAGTTCAATAAACTTTCAATATTGCAAGTGAGGCTAAGGTGAGTAGGAGAAAAATAATCCAACCTCTTGTACGAAATGCTTTAGTGACATCACTTCTAATGCTTTTCGAAATACAAAAACAATGCAAATTGTGTTGTAAGAAGAAATTGCTTGTTATTCTCTAGCTTGATGAATTCATCAAATGAACAAAAGAGATATCAATTGAATAATGAGATAACATAATAAAAATTCCATAAATATTTGTAGACCTTCGTTGGATTGAGTAGAAGCATAAGCCTTTGGCTATCGTCCAGTATTTAATTGAAGAATGCAAACCAAATAGTTCCGATCAGATTAGAACTATTTTCTTTACTTACTTCCAATAGAAAAGATGTGAAGGAGCTTTGAATATTTAATCACATTTAGACATTGCATTGTTATACGTGGATTTTTTTTAAAATAAATTTTTATAGCTTTTTTATCCAATATGAATATTTGCCAAAAATTGACTCAAAATATTCTAAGTTTTCTTTTTGTGAGAGATTAAGTGTGGATAAGTTTACATAATTATTTAAACTTTTTATTATTTAAAATAAAAAAATGACAAAAATAGCAAATGAAAACAGTTGTATTAATCTCATTATATTAATGATTTATTTAAAGCCTTATAAGTTCTAATAGTGTTAGGCACCTAAATTACTTTAATAAATAAATAAAACAAATAATTACGATAAAAACTTTTAAATAAGCGATTAAAAACAACACCATTAAGCATCTATGTCTTCCCATGAAATATGTATATTGTCTAGTTTTAAACATTCATCTTTTTATCAAATTTTTTATTTATAAAAACGCACCAACGGGTCTTCACGTTAATTCATAAAAAAATTAGTCTTTAAAGGGATCAAATGTTCGCTAATGCTAAAAAAACTACAATTAAAAATCAAAAGAAATCTAAAAAGCTAATGATCCCAACTACAATACATGAAAAAGAGGAAAGAGATTATCATAATTGAGATTATAATAATAAATATTATATAATATTTTATGATAAATTTTTTTGCCAATGATAAACTTTTATAACCTCAAACTAATTGATTAATAAAAAGTGCAGATTACTTACCTTTATTTAAAAGTAGTTGCAAACAAACAATATTAAAATTCACTATTAATAAATAATATGTGTCGAAAGTGATTAAAATAAAATAACAAAATTACAATTGTAATATATATCAATGATAATAAAAAAATCAGTATTCTAAATTAATAACACATATTTCATAAGGTTGACGATTTAAAATAATTACATCAATATGAAAAAATATCATGCAAATTCAATAAATTCTATCTACATAATTAATTACAAAATATACATGCAGTCAAATAACTTTATGTATACTTGATCATAAAATAATGATAGGTTTTTTGGCCAACTAAAATAATAGATAATAAAAATAAATTAGTTTCTTTAATATTAATTGAAAAAAATACATTAACAAATATGAACAATGATTTTCAAATATGAATTATTTAAACATATAAATAAATTATATGTGTTAAAAAGAAAATAAAATAGCATGATATAATTATCAAAAGAGAACCGATATGATCCAATCAACTTCAATGCATGCATATAATTATAATTACATGCCTTTTGTATCAAATTTTCTTAGAATTTAATAGTTATATGTTGAAAAAAAAAATTTTGACAAATAAATGTTAATTTGTTTTCCGCAAAAATAATTGTGTTGTTTCACCAAATAATTTGAATTGTTTTAAGAAATTTGTAATGAAGATTAATACAAATTTTGTAATTATAAAATTTTGAGTAATAAGACATATTTTTAAGTAATAAGAAATGTTGATGAAAATACTTTTTTTTTATTATACATATTTCAATGTATTATTTAAAATTCAATTCTTCTTAAAGTATTCTTTTAATTGATTTAGAGAAGATGAAGAATTCTAACATAATATAACATCATGCATATAATTTTGCATTAAATCAAATAAGATTTGTTTTCTTCTTTTCAATGATTTTCTAAGATAAAAAATGCTGAATTTGGTTACGAAATATTTTCTATTGGAAGCGTTTGTATAAGAATAAAGATAACTACTATTATTTGTTTAGAATGAACATAAGTTGTATTACCTCATAACATATGAGTTAAAACTCATATGCATACCTGAAAAATGGAAGAGCAATGAAAGTTGTTGACTACTTAACTCATCTCTAATGCTAAAGATAAACTCTGATCACCACGATAGGGAAGCTTTTTCTTTTTCCGCTGCTACAAACAAGTTTCGGTGATTCCTTCTCCAGTTTGAACTTTATGAATGAGTTCTGAAACGTATTTCAGATATTTAATGTGAGAAGTTTCACAATTTAAAGTATAATAATGATTGAGAATACAAAGTGTTGCCTCGAGATTTTAATTTCTAAAATGGAATACCAAGCATTCATCTAATAATGCTAGATGGATGATCATATTTGACATTAGTATTAATTACTCATAATTAATTAATGTGAGTTACCAAATGTATAATAATAAGTGAGAATACAAATGGTTACATTTATTTATTAATTAACATTTAAAATAATAAATATGTCAATAATTTCATGCATTTCATGCAATTAACATTTCATGCAATTAAAATATTTTGCCTTTCAACAATTAGCTCTTATATAAATGCAATTAAAATTTAAAACGTCATACATTTAATTAAATAAGTTTAAAAATAAATTAAATGTATAAATAAAATGAGAATAAATGCAATTAAAATCTTTGGCATTCCAACAATTCGTTCTTACTTAAATGCAATTAAAACGTCATGCAGTTATTAATTAAATGAAACGGATGAAACTCAAGCATTTAGAAGAATTAAAATTGATTTTGATGAGGTGTATTTAAGGGGCATTAAATTACTTAAGTATTATTTTTTAAATTTATTAATGATTTATAATACAATGAAGGGACAAGATAATTTTTTTTAAAAAAAATGAATGACCAAGATTTATTATGGGTGGAAACTCAAGCCCCTTTTATAATAGTTGTATAGATGTGAATTTTTTTATTTATTAAAACATGTTCATATAATGTGAAAACAGAAATTAGGAATCTCAAGGGCCGTAAAATTAAATGAGTTTTATATAATATGAATTTTTTGATTTATTAAATATTTTTAATAGAATGGGCGGCCAAGATAATTAAAAAATAAGTAGAATGGATGAACAAGATTTGCTGGAGGAAGGAAACTCAAGCCCCTTTTATAATAGTAGTATAGATATATGATATTTTCTTGAAAAAGAATATGAATGGGCAGAATATAAAAGAATAGGATACAAATGGTTATTTACTAATGACTTGGTTTTAAGGAATTATAAATTAAATAGTTTGACTAATCCATAATCAATTAATAAGATGTCGTTCCCATCTATTAAATTACCTATTTCTGAAATGACAACCTATTTTTACATCTGTTGTCCTTACTTAAAATTAAAGCTACGAATAATTCTATATTAAAAATTTATTAATGAAAATGAATAAGACTTTATTTATAAAATTAATGTGAACTTCCTAACACATAGGCGTGAATAAAATTTTGTTCATATGAAAATGAAAGGTTAAAAATGAAAGTCAAAATAATATAGATACAACATGCGAAATAAAGGATCTAGATTTAAATTTTTAAATCAAAGATACATGTCTCATTTTAGGATTTATAATAATATAATAGATAAAATATAATAAATTTGAATGATTAAAATTTCATATCGGGAAAAACTTAAACTACTTTTATAGTAATAGTATAGATAATTGATACGTTGACAAAAAGTTATCTTGATCGAGCACGAATCTCAGTGCAAAATCAAGTTGTAAACTTCTGAAATTAAAATTGGGACCATACAAACTTTGGTTTCAGCAAACTTATAATTGAACTGAGCGTCTCAGAAATACGAACCCAACGACACCAAATTTGACTCAATCCGAGCCCAAATGAGTCCAAATCAAGAACCCGAAGCGCTGTTGGAATGCTCAAACCACAATTTGGGTTACCAAATGGTTTCCAAACATGATTTGCTTATAGTTGAATCGAGCGGCTTGACGAGACAAATCCAACAAGCATAAGATCGCCTAATTCTGACATCATTAAGACCATCAAATGTCTGACAAATGGTACATGATCAAGGGATTCAATATCGGCCGTCCATCCAACCACTCCCCATTTACCTTTGATCTCTTAACTATTTATGGGTCATGCCACTCCAGAAATCTCTAAATAGACCTCTAATTCCTCTTGAAGAGGGGGATCGAAACAAGAAGAGAAGAAGAGAAGAGAAGAAGGAAGCTCCTCCTCAACCACTGCCTGAGTTTCACCGGACCACCGTCAGACCTTCGCTAGACCACCACATGAGGCTCTCACCTTCGTCAGACCACCACTTGAGGCCCTCACCTCCACTGGACCACCGCCAGACGTTGTTGCTCCGTCGGACCACCACTTAAGGCCCTCACCTCCGTCGGACCACCACATGACGTCGTTGCTCTGTCAGACCACCACTTGAGGCCCTCACCTCCGTCGGACCACCGCCTGATGCTGTTGCTCCGTCAGACCAGCACTTGAGGCCTTCACCTCCGTCAAACCGTCGCCTAACGCTGTTGCTCCACCGGATCACCACTTGAGGCCCTCACTTCCACCGGACCACCGCCTGACGTCGTTGCTCCACTGGACCACCACTTGAGGCCATCACCTCCGTCGGACCACCGCATGACGTTGTTGCTCGGCCGGACCACCACTTGAGCCCTTGTGCTCCACCAGGACACCACCTGAGACCCGGACTTCCACCGGACTATCACTTGTGGCCTTGTGCTTCACCAAGACATCTGTTGTCCTTACTTAAAATTAAAGCTACGAATAATTCTATATTAAAAATTTATTAATGAAAATGAATAAGATTTTATTTATAAAATTAATGTGAACTTCCTAACACATAGGCGTGAATAAAATTTTGTGGTTAAAAATGAAAGTCAAAATAATATAGATACAACATGCGAAATAAAGGATCTAGATTTAAATTTTTAAATCAAAGATACATGTCTCATTTTAGGATTTATAATAATATTATTGATAAAATATAATAAATTTGAATGGTTAAAATTTCGTATCGGGAAAAACTTAAACTACTTTTATAGTAATAGTATAGATAATATAGAATTATTTTTATTTAATTATTTTAAATGTAGCCATATAATATGTAATAATTATTAAGAATTAAATATTAATTAACGAATTAAATTGTTAATAATTAATTAAAAAATAGTTATTAGTTTAAATAGCTGAGTTTTCATATTCTGTTATTTATAATTATAGCATATAATTATGTCTATGTTATTTAATAAAATAATGAACTAAGATTTATACTTTAAATTTTTTATTTTTAAAGTTATAGATTAGTAAAATTATGGAATTTAATTAATAGTTATTAATGAATGAATTATATTATTAATTTCCATGATAGATATAAATTAAAAATATAATGCAAATAAATATATTAATTAAGTGTATTTGAATATATAAATAAAAGCAATTAAAAATTTTTGGCATTTTAATAATTGGGTTCTTACTTAAATGCAATTAATATAAATAAAATAAAAAAAGTCATTCATTCAATTAAATAACTGAAATTAAAAAATAAATAAAATGATTTGTTTGTATTCATCTTTGATAAATAAAATGAAAAGCTAAAATTGTATTTAAAAAAAAAAAAAACTCAAGCTACTTTTATAATAATAGTATAGATAGTATAATAATAGCATAGATAGTAAAAAATTTAAATCTCGATTGATGACCACAACTTCATTGGGAGAAACTACATCAATCAAATAGTTTAAACCAATCAATAATTCTTACTTGCCGTTGAAAAGACATATTATACACTCATTAGAACCAAAGAAAACCCCTCACTGGTCTCCTTTTCAATAGAGGAAGCCTTGATCCATTTAAAACTCATAGTATCACATTGCATAATTCTCTAAAAGAACAACACCTCATTCATGAGCAAATTATAGCTTCAGTCAAAAATATTTAAATTTTGAATTGCTCAAAGAACGACCAAGAAATTGAAAATCAAGGAATCAAGTAACTGATACCCAATCAGGCAATCACCATCTTCTTCCTATACACATAAAAACTATTAAAAAAAAATCATAATCAGACTTTCTTTTCAAGTCTTAAATTTTGAAATTCAATTCTGGCGGTCAAAATGCCGGCGAGCGCCGGGTAATTATCGGCGGCGTACCGGTCGTAAAAAATGTTGGTGAGCCGCTAGAAACCTGTAGCATTTTAAAAAAAAAAAATTTACAGCCCCCCTCTATTTACATCGATTCCATAATACCTGCATGAAATTCAAAACATATATAAAATAAAAACTTTAAAGGCAACACGTGGAGTCCAAAATCAACATAACATTTTATATGAAATAATAAAAGACAATCAACAAATTATATTTGCACAATCCATAATAAGAAAAAATAATTTTTTAAACAAAGAAGAATGCATATGTTCTACAATCAACATAATATATGAAATTTGCAGTCAGATATTCAAAATACACCAAAAAGTTCATCAAACAAATAACATCACTAATCATCCTCCATGTCCTCGTTGCCATGTGATTCAGGTTTCGGCTCTTGATCTTTCTTCTTCTGATTTTCATATCGATATGATTACAGCTCCGCCTGCATCTCATTTAAAATATTTCTCATCTCCTCTATCTCTCTGTTCAAGGCAGCAACCCTCTGGCTGACAGTTTTTTTAGATCCACTAACATCAAAAAATACTGACTTAGATAAACTACCCTCATAAGCATATCCATATGAACTTAAGCCATAAACCCTCCCCCTCTGCCTTCCTCTAACAATATCTGACCACGTGTGATACTTAGAATACTGGGTCGTTCCTAAAGATGATCCCTTACCAGTAGATTGATAACTTTCTCAAACTCATATAAAATCATCCTACGAGAATAAATTCATAAATAAATTTATATTTATTTTATTTTATCACTTAAAAAATTATACTCAAATGAGTTTTTTTCACCTTCTCATCAACCCACTGATGGTCAGCTTGATATTGTTGAGTCATCGTATGCAACTCCATTGGTGTATACTCTCAGCCAAGAAACTCTTTCTGCAAATATAAGATATAGTTAAAATAATAAACATATAAGGCATAATAAGTAATATTAATATAAATGAAATCAAATATTTTAAGTAATGTCAAATAAATATACTTAAAATTCTCTAAACTATATATCCCTAAGTTCCTTTGGGATCTTCTTCCATGATAAGTAAGGAGCATCATATTTGCTCCGTATGATGTCCCAAATCTTGTGGGTAGGCAGCCTTGAGGGATTGATGCTGCAAGTTAAAAATTTTGTCAAGAACATATAATATATCAAATTATAATAACTTTACAAAATAAATTGAACTTACGTATCGCCCTGAGGCTCAATGTATACACGCTTATATACTACAGTTGCAGGATCCCCAGTACCAACCTCTATTTATGTAGATGGCCCACCATGTTCTGATTGTAAAGGATGTGGGTAATAATAGGGGTGGGGTAAGAAGTGAAAGAGATGGTGGATGGAGCAGTTTGTGATGTTGGTGGGGGGTAATATGAGTATAATGGAGCTGAATGTGTCTGATCTAGAGAGAGAAATTGAGGACTCATCGATGTAGGAGGGAAGTACCCAGGAAAAGGTGGTGGTACTCCAACCACAGGTGGATCTAACTATCCCTGACCCTGCTCAGTGGGGGACTGCTGCTAACTCCTAAGTGGTGGTGACGATATCACTGGTAGAACAAATCTCTGCCCCTCATCTTTATCAACCTATCTAGGTCTGCTTGGTTCACCGCTCAAATATTTCTTACAAGAAAAACTTTGAAGTGAAAGATCTATAAGGAGGATCGTCACCTAGAGCCAGTTGCAGTAAAAGAAGTAATTAGAAAATTGTTGTACCATATAAAAAATAAAATTGTAACAATTATGAAGATTTTCATAAGTAGAAATAAAAAAATAGAATGTAGAATAATTAGTTATAACAAGCATGAAGAATTACATAATATATAATGATTAATATACATATAGAATTTAATAAGAGATATTTACCAAGATTTGTTTACTAACTTGATTTCCAAAATCTACAATTCAATAAGTTCATTACAATAAATTTAGTCACTTAAATTACAAGAACTATTCAGAATCAAAAATATTTTTATTGCTCTCCAAGATATCTTCACTTTCTTCCTCATTCTCACTTGATGAGCTTGTCGAATTATTCACATCCTCTAACTGCATTTCAACATTATGTGTTATAGTTTATATCTCATTAATTTCAACAGACCGATAAGTTGTCATCTCATCCTCTTGATGTGTAGTTGCTACGACGTATTATTAATAAATTTGCCAAAGTTATCTCATTTTGATAGATTAAAGATCATCTTATTATGTAATTTCTTCTAGACAACGTTGAGTATTAATTTAAAATTTCTTTCCAAATTATATTTGACAATGGTTCCTCTTTTAAAAGTACCAAAATAAATAAAGTTTCTTAATAACATACTATTAATTAGAGATACTTAATAATTTACTATTCTTAGTTAGATGATTACCTAAGTCCCATAATCTATTGAAGGGATTCACTAGAGATCAAGTGCACTTCTAAGAAGTTAGCAAAAGTATGAACTTGTATAAAATATAAGGGTATAAAAGTTATATTTATTTGAATAAAAGATATTTAATGTTTAAAACATCTCTAAAATGTAAGACTTGTCATAAGTTATTATAAAGGATTAACTCTTAAAATTAGATTTAACTTTTGGGAATGCATGAGCAGAGAGCTTAGGACATAAGTACGTATCAAACTAGCTTTGTTTGAATTTTGATTAGGTATACTTAATTATTGATTAAGGATATTAAGGATTTTAAGGGTTATATCCTTAGGGTTATTTTGAAAAATTAGCTTACCCATTATCAAGTAGGCTTGACCGTGAGTTGGGCATGACCCCAAATGTATCTTGAGCATATTAGAGTCACCTGGGTTCAAACACAAATAAAAAATTTAGAGTTTTAACTTAAGGAAATTATAATTTGTCCTATAAGTATAATTAGAGGATTTAACTAACCATGGTAAATTAGAGTGAATAATGGGTTAGGCATAATAAATATGTTTTTTAAAATGAATTTCAATCATTTGGACATAAGGTGAAGGCCTAAATGTTGGGTATTTCCATAATATAGGTCTTAGGGGAATTTTATAATTCTAGAACCTATAATAAAAATAGTTTTGACAATGGGTGAAATATAATTCTAAATGTCTAAAAAATGATTTAGATTCATTTAAAACCAATGATAAGGTTATGTTTAATGCTTAAGTTAAAATTTAGGATTTTAGGGTCACCATGGGATAAGCATGGTCAAAGGGCTTGATCATGGGTAAACCATAAACCTAAAAGCTTCTAATATGAATTAAAAACATTTGGACTCAAAATCAATGGCACATGGTTAGGCTTCATCATTTAGATTAGATTTTGATTTCTTTTAGGATTTAGGTCATGCTTAGGTAACTATGGTTAAGGGGATTTAACCATGGGTTAACCCTTGGTCAAAACATTCTTAACATGGATTAAGAATGTTTAAAATTAAGTCCAAGCTAAATAACCACATTTTGAGTATTTAGGTCAAGCTCAAGGTTAAGGATTAGTTAACTAATGTTCAAATAGGTTAACTAAGACTCCAAGATGCTTTGATGGGTTTAAGAATAGGTTTAAATATTTTAGGATCAATTCTAGGTAAAAGCTTAACTATTATATAACTTAATATTTAGGACATTTAGGTAGTTTTGGCTATTTTAGAATTTTTCCTAAGGTTGAATTTGTGAGATATATTACCTACTTACTATTACTAAGGAGTGTCCTAAAATCCCTATGAGGTTTATGCATAAATCTCCAGTTGATTGGGGTAAGGTTACCTCAATCAACTCTTGGGCCCACTTATGCATTAATTTGGGTTTTGAGTTTAGTAATGACTTCAACCTTTCACAAGTGAGGTTGTTAAGGGTTAAAATACTTGAAGTATGTTTAAATGGGTCAATAAGAGACTCTTATAGTGTCTTGAGAACCTTCTAGGGACAAACTAATATTAATCTAACCTAAGGGTTCCTATAAAGAGAAATATCCTAGGGTTTTGAGTTTTCTAAGGTTGGCCAATTGAAATTCCTTAGGAATCCACCAAAGAGGGTCGTATGGATATGGAATCTACACTAAGGAAATAAACTTAAGTGCTAACGCTAAGCACTATGAGGATATATTCAATCTCATTATATAAATGAGGTAAATTAATGTTTCCCTAATAGTTGTGGTAAAATTATAAAAGTACACCACACCTATTAGTGTTGAAAAAAGTAATAAATAAGATCCAAGAGATATTTGCAAATGAAAAATACTTGAAAAAAAAATTTTGTGATTTAAATTTCAATATAATTTAAATGTTTAATTTTGGTAAAATTTACATTAATTTAATTTTTTTTAATTAGATTTAATTTTGAGAATTTATTTTGATTTTAATAAAAGCTTAGTAGAACCTATGAAGATTAGAATCTTCTAGAGCTAAAGTTCATAGGATGAACATAGAGATACCTAAATGAAGGAAAGATTATGTCCAAGAAGGACCTAGGCTTGGAGAAATCCAAGGACTCTACTTAAGTCAACTATTCCAAAATTAGCTTAAAAAATCAATTTTGACATAATAGAATCAACAAAACTAATGAAAATCATTCCAAAGATAAGAGATAAATTCATTCTACTAATAAACTATGGTGCAATATAAAGGAATCAATCTAAAAAAAAGATTTTCAATTGCTAAATTAGGAAAGTGGCCTACTAGAAAAGGCCTTAATTTACTTAATCAACTGTGGCAAAATAAATCAATGAACCCATAAATAAGATTGATCTATAGATGCCTAAGTAAGGTTAATCTAGATTCTAATATTTGTTTTCCCAAGGTAATTTGAGTTGTTGATAACCTTGGGATTTATTAGATAAGGCTTTGATGTATTAATTGAACTAAAACATAGTAGATCAAGAAACCCATAAGGAGGGTGAATCTATCGTCTAAGAAGGGTCATGATCGATTATAAGGGTTTCTTCTCCAAAGATTTTGCAATGGTTGCACTATAAAAGAGGCCTAAGTGGCGTATTATTAACCAATATTTACTAGGCATTGCCTTAATATTCTAACTCATTTGTGGATTAGTAGATTAAAGAGGCCATAAGAAAGTTGGACTTTTGGATGCCTAAATATGGTTAGGCTAGATCCCAGGGGTGACTAAACTAGGAAGGGGTTATAAGAACCTGAATCCTAACCTAATATATCTAGTCTAAAAGAAAATGTCATAAGACTTGGTTTGGCTTAAGGATTAAAGGTATGTCAATGAATGATAAGTGTGGCTATACTAGACCTATGGTTTTTAAGAACTTTTTTTAAAATGTTTTTAATTTTTTTATGATTTTTAATAAACAAACTAAGAGAATGTCTCAAAAACATGAAGCCCTACCTTGACTTACTAAATAAGGCCTTGATCTAGTGAACCAACAATTCAATAATAGATCAAGGAACCCAAAAAAATATTCTTGGACCTATGGGTGTTTCAAAAAGGTTAGGCTATATCCTAATGGTTTTTAATGACTAATCAAGGTGATCTTTAGGACTTGGTGCCCTGCCAAGATTTACTGTCCATGGCCTTGATTTACTAAATCAACTATAACAAAATATATCAAACAACCCATGGTGGGGAAGAGATTTTTTTTATTTATAAGTGCTCAATGAAGTTAGAATAGATCGTATTAGGTCAAAATAGGGAAAGTCATTTGAACTAGGGTTGTTGAATCTTACTAGCATTAGCTTAAACCTAAACCATAGTTAAGAAGATAATAAGATCCTAATCATGGGAATGAGAAGAAGATTTAGAATTTTGATTGATTTGTTTAAATTTTAGGAATTTGTAAATTTATTTTAAAATTTGTTCTTTCTCAACTTCCTAAAAGAGTCCTTAAGCAATTTACAAAACATCATGTTGGGGATTTGAAGCATTTGTATGCCACATTTTTTTAGAGGAAAGGAGAAAAAGGGAGTGTAATTTGATTTTCATTGATATATAAAAGTTATCAAAGTGACTACTCATGAGGAAATTAAGATTTTAATTGGAGCTTAATTTTAATTAATTTAATTTTATATGATCGCCTTTAATAGACTTTTCCCCCTTCTTATGATGGTTTGAAATAGGCCTTTGATGAACGAAGGTAAACTCTCCTATTTTAAAAGTTTTAGGCAAACTAGTTTATCATGAGCTTGTGTTGTACGAGATTTATATAATTCAAGTTCATGATGAGCATGTTGATGCTTCTCTTCTAGACCATTCAGTTCTATAAATTAGAGTTCGATATTTTATTTAAAGGTTATTTTTATTGCTAATTATAACCCATATTGAGGGAAATTATATCTCTAATGAGACAATTGCCTGAGCATCAAACACTAGCGAAAATGGAGTGGACTGAGTTGGGATCCTATATATAGATCAATAAGCCCACAAGGCTTCAAACAATTTTTCATTCTACTACTATTAATTTTCATCCATAATTTTAGTTAGGATTTAAACCAATGTTTTATTTAAGGACTTAGGAAATCAATGTAACTAAGGATAATATATTATTAAGTATCTCTATTTAATAGCATGTTCTTAGGAAACTTTATTTATTTTGGTACTTCTAAAAGAGGAACCATTGTCAAATATAATTTGACAATAAATTCTAAATTGATACATGATATTGTCCAGAAGAAATTATAGAATAAGATGAGCTTTAATCTCTCATAATGAGATAGCTTTCACAAATTTATGAAAATAGATAGTTACAACTAATATGAATTTATGAACCTTGGAACTATGGTCGATTATACAAATAATATCCATGAACCAACTCTTTAAAGATGAGGAAGCTATCAGAAGGTGTAACATATTAAGCAACTGATAAAATATAACCATGTACTTGTTATTGATGATAAGAACATGTAGTGTTTATACACTCACTAATCTTTAACAGCTAATAGTAACGTAATCTTTTTATTTTTTGCTTCATTTTTAGGCATGATATATGAACACCATATAACCATTCATGCAACTCAATAAGTTTTTTGACTTCATGTTTGTTGACAATGTAACAACATTGATTGAATGATCAGTGAAACATAGTACATTGACTAAAACCTAATAGAGAGCTCTTTTCTTAATTTATGTGGCTAATGATTTCTCTAGAGTTGGTTTGTCTCCCTACAAGTAGTCAATAAATGGTTGTATCTAATCAACTACTTCATCATATTTAACAAGATCCAACTCACACTCAAGGATAAATTTCTTAACGTTTTCAAAATCTATTTGAGACAAAACTTGTTTATTTTTTGTACTTCTATAAGAATGGATTCTTCTTTGAAGAAAGCTAATTCCTTTATGAACTTATCTAGGGTATCTATCGTGAACACTCTCCCACAAGGCCTTTCATATATATAAAGTTATAATAGGACTTTGCTCAAGGTGTTTCATCATGTTTTTATAATAAGGAAGTAATTTGGGTTTTAGGACTTTGAAAGCTATGACAACTTTATTAATGATAAGTTTTGAATCTCCAAAGATCTTAATTTTTTTATTTCCATTAGAATTCTTATTCCTAAACAAACTATTAAAGCTTTGTACTAATTTTCGTTATTCATACAGGGCTCTAATAAGTGGTAAGAATACCATAATAGTTTCTTTTAGGGAGTTATAAGTATCAACCAAGTGTCAACATTCACTAGATAAGTATCTTGTGGTACTATAACTTTTTTGGAAGATGTTGCACTATTAAAATGTATCTTCCAAGTAGAGCTTTTCTACTCTTCTAAACTCTTAGGCTTCGTTTGGGACGGCTTTTTTATTGCTTTCTAAAACGGAGTTTTAATACAATTTTTTTTATTTTTGTACTAAAACTCCGTTTTAGAAAGCAATGAAAAAGCCGTCCCAAACAAAGCCTTAATCTACTGAGGGGACTCACCAGAGATCAACTGCACTTCTATGAAGTTAGCAGAAGTCTGACCTTCTAAAGAATGCAAGGGTATAAAAGTTATATTTATTTGAATAAAAATTATTTAATGTTTAAAAAATTTGTAAAATGTAATATTTGTCATAAGTTATTATAAAGGATTAAATCTTAAAATTAAATTTAACTTTTGAGAATGCATGAAATGCCTTAACTCTTGTGTTGGAAAATAAGGCCAAATATATTTTTAAATACTTTGGATAATTGATTTCAATTGAAAGTAGCCGATGACCTTAAGCTATTTACTTAATGTTTTCTTTTTTTAATTATATGAGTTCAAAAAAATATATTTGACATTTTTCTCTTTTTTTGAATTATTATTGACTTTAACTTTCATATGTAATTTTGTTATTATTTTATTAAACCTGAAGTTTTTTAATTTGTGTTTTGGGTTTAATTGACCTACAAGAATTATTGGATAGTTCTTCGGAGATGGGAATAATCTCAAAAATATCTCATAAAAATTTGTAAATGTTCTAATTTTTTAATATTATAATAATTTTTAATTTATTAATGTTGGAAACTCAAATTATTATTAAAATATGATCCAAAAATTTTGAAAAAAAATTCAAGCGATCAGCTCAAAAACTTTGGATAAAAATTTGAGTGCACTTAAAAATAATTTTGAATATTTAAGAATTTATATTATTAAAAGACAGTTTTACTAATTAAATGTACTCCATATTAGGTGGCATTTGTCACAAGAGCAAAAGAGCTATGCCTTATCCCATGATCAACCTATAAAAATTTAAACAATTTGAGATGTTTCTAATTTATTATTTTTTAATTGATTTATGAATGAATTTTATTAGCAAAATTATGTAAATACACTTTCTAATTTAAATTCCTTAAAATTTTGGTTGTCATTATTTCCAATGATCACATTACCACATAAAATTTTAATTTATATTTTAAATATTTTATTTAGATTTGTAATAATTCTCTTAAATTCTTAATCAACTATTTTTTTATTAATTTCCCCCCTTTTTCCATTAAAAAAAGACAAAAAATATACAAAGGGTGCAATCAAGGAAGAGGCATAAAAAAGAAGTCTTCCACAACAAACACAAAACTAGAAAAATATAAGCATAGAACAAGCTACAGGTTCCCAAACATGCATACACTTCATAAAAAGATAAGAGAAATCGTATAATTGATGTCAAAGTGAGGCATGGGAGTCATCCCCGCCACCCTCTTTCTTCTGCTCCCTTGGTTGATCAATAATTGGCCCCAAGCGTTGAAGTTTCTTAGCAAAATGAGTCATAGGGACTCCATCTTTCCTTGGACAAAATTGCCTTGGATGCAGGAAGAAAACCACTGTGGAGAAATTAAACGGTATGTTGGAGAGATTACCATCTCTAGAAGGAGAAACAATCTTGGCCGGAACCCAAATTTCCTATTGATAGGGGAGAACCCTTTTGTCCTCCAATAAATGGAATTCTTCTTCTTTTGTCTCTTAGTTTTTCTAGTAGTAATTAGAGTCCAAGGACCATAGTTTTCTGGATTTTACCCAACCTTCTCATTAATCGGCAAATGAGGAGGATGGAGGGCCGACTAGATCATGGAAGATGAAATTGGATCATTACTATAAGGGCCACTATTAGTGATGAGAGGATCACTAGAAGAAGGGTTGTTGCAATTCTTGCGCAAAATAGAACAATCACACACGTCAGCAGATCTACTTTGAGGTTGTTATGCGAGATGCTTGAAAGATTGAGGAACATTAAAATAATGACTAATTTTGTGCCCAAAAAATCCAATATTAAAGAAAAGGTGGGTGGGTGGTCCCCTCATATTATGCTCGTTGGAAAAACTTGCCATAAAGCCCAGAGATTCAAACTTCAGGATGAAGCTTGGCACCAAGATCCATCCTCATGCAAACATGGATTGGGGAGATAAGGAAGAAGACCAATGATCTAAACAAATAATGTAACCACCAATGACTCATGGTCCTCCCACAAGGACTACATCTTGAGCCTCAACACTTTGAAAGAGGCAAATGAAAGAGTCCTAAGAGATGGAGAGGAGCTGAAAATCTCCAAAAAATTACCATTTGTGCTTCAATTCATTAATTAGCACAAAAAAGGCAAAATCCTCCCAACAAGCTTGCCCACTAGCCCTCTTTTAAGACTAGCTAAGTTGGCATGGACATACTCTATATTCAAAGTCACATAACTACCATCATCTGACATAACTACCTCCTTGGAAACATCATAAATTTTGAAAACATCCAATCTATTCCATGCAGGGAAGTTCTTGAGAAGGTTTAAAACCAAAAGGATGTTGTGAAGCAAGTTGGAAGAAGTAGTTTGTCCATTCCAACAAGCAATTTTTTAAGAGACATTTGAGAAAACACCTGATGTGCAGTTTGCAGAATTAGAATTAGCATGAAAGGATGCATCTTATGGTTTTACACACCTAGAATCAGACATAGAGCAAGCAACACAATTCAAGGGTTCATTCAATATGCTACAATCCTTAACAATATCTGCTCCACACATGCTCAAATTAATTGCAAAATCAGAGACCGATCCAGTAATGGACTGTGAGACATCAAAATGCACAGTTGGATCCATTAAAGGACTAGAAACACAAGTTTCTAAAGTAGTAGATGAACATATCTGGGCTTGATCGGAACCGCACAGGACTGGTGCGAAATCCCAAACTGGCTCACCCAACTCCAGCACGAAACCCAAAACCAAATGATTAGACCCAAATGAAGAAACGCAAAGCTGATCATCAACAAGGGACTTATGAATCTGATTGAGATCCTCAAATGAAACATTCGCTTGATCAATCATCAAAACCTATTTGCAAACCTCCAAATCTTTGCATTCCAAAACTTTCCAAGAAATTATAATGTCTATAAGCTTTCCTACCAGCACTCCCCTCACCAAAATCGGGAGTAGAATGGCGGCCACTCCTCACCAAGAAAGATTATTCTGTGTGATGTCGAATGTAGCTCTACATTCAGATACAAATCTGAATGAGCCAAGTTAGTCTACATGCTTAGGCATCAAGACGGGTTCCACTTTCGCACAGAATAATTTTTCCCTCAAAACCATGCCTCTTTTGTTGCGCTACATCTCTCATGACCTTATTTCTAGTTTATAAATGAATATCTATGAATTTGAATTTTAAAATTCTTAATCAACTAGGCTACGTGACTGTACTAGGAATCAGGGTTTATGTTTTGAGCAATCAAAAGGATTCAAATATTCAATAAATTTGTTTTCACGAGTCAGAAATTTAGGTGAAAGCTTAAGACAATTAAGAAATATTTATAATTTATTATAATTTGTTTATTTAATGAATAAATTATACTTTAAATTTAACATAAAAAGTATTTTCTACTTTCAAATCTTTTCAAACCTATTATTTTGTATTTTTAAGGTTTATCAAGATTTTAATTACTTGTAGTTTGTATTATTCTTCCAAAAATTAGTTATGATTTTCAAAGTTTTGATCTACAAATTAGGGTTTAAGATTTAGTCCATCAAATAAACTCACATTTTCATGAAATTTTCATCATAGATAATTGCAAAATGATTTCCCAAAAAATTTTAGTGCATTGGTGTTATTTATGATTTTATTAATTTATTATAATCTAAATAAATTTATTTTTTCTAAACTTAAGTAATGATATTTTTTATTTTAAAATGATTTGAAATGGTTTTTCCTAAATTCTATTATTAGTTACAATTTTGCTGCAAATCATTATATATTTTTATGATTATAATTTATTTATTTATGTATTATAAAAGTTCACTATGTCCAAAGTTTTTTTTTTTTTTGAGGGGGAGGGGGGGGGGGGGGGGACCCTCTATGGGGCCTATGTGTTAATATGAAAATAGATTACAAGGTCCTTAAAGGGAACCTTCAGCTCTCTAATGCTTTAAAGAGCTACAAAACAAATCAAAATAAAATCAATTAAATGATAGTTCCCTGTTCTAGAATTAACAAAAAAAGCCTAGTAACATTCTAGGGCGGCCATAATCCTTCACCAAAAAAGGAAGAAAATAATAGAAACTTTCAGAGCAATCTTCACACAAAAATTATCCATATTGTCCACAAAAACCTCAAACCCTTAAGTCTGCATGAGAATTAAACTACAAAAATAAAACTTATATAACAAGATATATGCAAGATTATAAATTATCAAAATAAAAAACCAAGGATGTCAAAATCTCTGTTGGATGCCATTTGAAGGCTATCAGCACTATAGAGCAAAAAATACTTAGCCAATTTATATTCATCATAAAAATGGAATAAACCAACATTGAAGAAATGATAAATGCAGTAAACAGTAATACATATTGCATATATATGGTAAAAACAAAGTAAGAGAATTCTAACAGCTATAGAAGCCCAAGATGTACCCATCTATGTCAGAAAATGGGCTCCCCCAGAATATGCAACCTCGGGAGCCAAATGTGTAGCACCATAATGCATGGAGAATGAATAATAGCAGCAGAAGGCAGACCCCTGGAAGGGGACTAGACTTTAACATCATTCCCATACCATCCATTATGATCGAAAGACATAAACAGAATAGTAATGAATCTACACCTGTGATTCTTCCACATAAAAATAGAAACAAGAAAATAATTATATCAAAATGATTCAGCCCCCCTAACTTGACAACATAAATAAGAAAATTCTGAACCAACCTGTAGAGTTACCAATCCAAAGGCAGATGTAAAGAAAATAAAGGCAGAAGTAAGTAAATCCACATAAAAAAAATAATCCTCCAACTCCCCCCCCCCCCCCCCCCCCCCCCCCCCCAACACACACACACACATAGGAGGAGATAAGTTTAACCAACAAATAAAAGAGCTCATCCAAAAGAACACCAAGTAAACAATTAAGAAAGGATTCAAACCAAGAGTTAACATAGCTAGCCATGGAAAGGGAACCAACATAAAGAACAAAGACACCACAACAAAACCAAACGGGCACAAATCCAAAAGAAAAAAAACTAAGAAACTCTAACATAAGGTATGCACATACAATCAAGCCTTGCTAAACCCAACAGTCTGGGCGAAAGAGAGGACCTCACAAATTCCACAAAATCCGACGGGTTACAACCCAAATTAGCTAAAAAGTCAGCAACAACATTCCCTTCCCTATATATGTGAGTTATAGAAAAATTGATAAGAGATAACCATTGTTTAATCTCTCTAATAATTTAGAAGTAAAAATTATTTGCAATGGACTTATCAAAAATATAATGGATCACATACATAGCATCAGTTACAATCCAGACATTAGTAATCCCAAGAGAAATGCAAAATTGTAACTCATACTTTAAAGCCTGAATTTCAACCATAATCGCAATGTTGGTATCAGAGAGATCGACAAAGCTATAATAATGTGGCCATTGAAGTCACGAATTAGACCACCGTACAAACTTTCCTACTTTTGAATGCATGATCAGTATTAAGTTTGTAGCAACCCACATAAGGTTTAATCCATTTAACTAAAATGTTTTAGAGAAATGTCTATAAGCCGCATCACTAAAAAAAAAAAAATTGCTCGGCAATTTGAGAGCAATTGTTAAAATAATCCAATTAATCAACTTAGCCAAATATAATTGTCTCACTTTGTCCTTAATCTTGAGGATAATGGACGAGGCTTTCATAGTAATATTCTCATGCTTAGCATCGTTCCTACTCTGTGGCGGAGCTAGAAAATTCATGAAGGGGGACCTAAATTATTTTATTAATGCTTTCCCCTCAACTTTTTTCATCTGGGCTTGGGACCAGCGTAGGCAGTTTTAAAATTTTTTTATTAATAATTATCCAAAACATATAATATTAAATATAAGATAGTAAACAACTTATAATTTATAACGTCTACTTTTCATATTTTGAAAGAGTTGAATGATTACTTCATTATCAATAGAATCTGAAACGTATTTTTCAACATAAGCAATTAATAAACCATTCATCCATTGATCGCCAATCCTATTTTGCAACCAATTTTTTATAATATTCATGGTAGAAAATGCTCTTTCAACGCTTGCTATAGCAACTTGTAATACCAATGCCAATTCCAGTAGTTTAAAAACAAGAAGATATATTATATCCTTCCTAGTTTGGATCATTTTCTGAGCAGGAATTCCAATATCTTTTAATGAGGTAAACTGATCATCAGATCGTATATCCATGATATAAGTATCCAATTGATTTTCAAGAACAGCTTGATAAAGAAGACTAAAATTAGTCGGATAAAACTATGTCATTCGAATCAACTTGTCTTTGTTGAATGCATAAAATCCATTATTAGGATTCAAACAAGCCATGCACAAGAGCAGTTTGGTATTTACTTCTGTAAACTGATTGTTCAACTCCTGAAGCTGCATATCAAGCATTGTGTAAAATATTTCAACCCGAAAATGATATAAATTCATTATATCTTGAGCTCTATGGCGTGGCTGACCATGAGCAACTCATTTGTCATCTATATGTGGAACATTGATATTTTGTTGCTCACATAATGAGGTTACATTACTGATGAAGTCAGTCCACTTGTTATCTCTCATATCATGCAGTCTTTTTTTACATATACGCACCAATGATATAGCATTAACAATATCTTGTTCTCCTCTCTGTAAATCTTCTGATAATTCATTAGTGATACCAAAAATATCTTTCATAAGATGTAGGAAAAAGATAAACTCAAAAGTTTATAATTATTCTAATAAAGCATATGCCTCACCTTTTTGTTCTGAGCTCAAGCCATCTTCCAAAATGATTTCCAGAACATCAATTACTATAGAGAACATTGTAATTAATCTTAAAATAGATTCATAGTGTGAACCCCAACGCATATCACCAACACGCCTAAGGGTTATTTCTTGATTTAAGCCTTGCCCAGATAAAAGATTTCCACTTTGTAATTCATTTAATATCTTCTCACATTGTATTTCTCGAACTTGGTCGCGACGCTTACAAGAAACACCAAAAAGATTCATTACACTCGAAATGATAGTAAACATCAAAGCAATATGAACATGACTTTTTGCCATTGCCACCAATGCTAATTGAAGCTGATGTGAGAAGCAATGATGTAATGTGCAGATTGATTTTCATTGAGAAATAGAGATTTTAGACCATTAAACTCCCCTCTCATATTACTAGCTCCATCATAGCCTTGACCCCATATTTTATGTATGCTCAAATCATATGTTGGTAGGAGTTGTTCAATCGCCAATTTCAGACTATTTGCAGTAGTATCTGATACATGAGAAATGCCCAAAAAATGTTCCACTATCTTGCCTTTCTTATTAACAAAATGGACTACGATTGCCATTTGCTCCTTAGCAGATGTGTCACGTGATTCATCAACTAAAACTAAGTAAAACTTATCACCAATCTCCTCAGATATAAACTTTGTAATAGTAATAGCAAATGCTTTAGTAATATCTTTTTAATTATCAGGTGCAATTAACTTTAAATTCTCAGGAGCATTCTTTAAAACCACATGGTCTATGTCTATGTTATGTTCAGCCAAAAATTGCACCAGTTCAAGAAAATTATCCTAATTTTTGGATGTAGAAGACTCATCATGTCCTTGAAAAGCTAGCCCTTGCTTCAAAAGAAATCTTATGCATTCAACAAAAGTATTGAGGCAGATACGGTATGTAGTTGCAGCTTGATCTGTTTGCTTTTGGAATACAAACCCAATGTGTTTACACTGTTTCAGTAGGTCTTCAAACTACGACTAGAATTATTATGCGCACTGTTATGTCCTGCTGCATGAAGATCAAATTTGTTTGTTTTTTCTTTCAATTTAGAAATTCATTTTTATTAAATGCTTCTTCCTCTTCATTGTATCTACCTGATTTTCTGAACATATAACAATAAAGACAGTATGATTTGTCTTTGCTTATGCTATACTCTAGCCTATCAGAGTACTTGTCAAACTAAGTAGGATTAAATTGTCTATCTTTCATCCCGAATTTAGTTTTCAAAAAATCATTACTGGGAGGTGAAATGACCCTCGTTGTAAATATATTCTCTGGACTTCATCCCGAATATTAGGATTAAAATTAACAATGGGAATTCGTAATCCTGGATTAGATGGAAGATTTTCAACACTTACTTCTATATTGTTGGGTAAATCAACATCCACTCGAATACGCTTTTCGTTATAATCTTCAACCTGATTGCTATTGTCATTTGATGTTTTTGGAATTGAAGATCGTTTGAAATATCTCCCTATAATATTCATATTCAAAGATGCCTTAAGATTAATCTGATTATATATCTATTAAGAAAACAAACAAGATATTACATTACACATAAATAAAACTTACATAATCAATCTTATAAATGAAAAGAATGTAATAAAATTATCATTTATAATTCAAACATAAAACATGCACAAACTATAGGCTAGAAACTAAATCTACCATTTTATTTGTTAAATAAGATAAGATCATAGAAAATGAAAAAGAAAAGAAAAACTACTGCAATCAAAATGCCCAACTGAACTATGTAAATAACTAGCATCATAAGGACTAGTTCAATCTCCAAATTGGGAACGAACTACTTACCTAAAAAATTGTTATATTCATAATATCTACCAATTTATACATTCAAACAAAATAAAATCAAAGGTCTCACAACATCATGAAAATAAAGCATTGAAGTAGGAAGATCTTCACAAGGAACAAGTCTGTTTTAGAGAACAAATGATATAATCCACTATCATAACTTAAAAAAAAAAAAAAAACTCTCAGCTGTAATCTGTCCGAGCAAGCCGACTCAAAAGGAGTAAGATTCGTCGGGTCTTGGCAGAGGAGAGGAGAAGGGCCGAAGGCACGCTGTCCAGCCATGACACCGTCATCCACCCCCGATCGCCGACTCGCCGCTACGAGTTGTGATGAAATCCTACATGCGATGGGCGAGTGCGGGAGAAACTGCTTCGGGAGTGGACCGAATGAATGTCTTATGGCTGAAATACTGAATCGGTAAACCAAAAAACTTGTCATACTAATACATTATATTAATAAAAATGTTTTTTTTTTTTATGGGGGGGGGGGGGGGGAAGAGGGGGACACGTGCCCCCTTGCCCAACCCCCCCCCCCCCCCCCCCCCCCCCCCACACATGCGATAGGCTAGTGCGGGAGAAACTGCTTCGGGAGTGGACCGAATGAATGTCTTATGGTTGAAATACTGAACCGGTAAACCTAAAAACTTGTCATACTAATACATTATATTAATGACATTTTTTTATTTTTTTGGGGAGGGGGGGGGGGGAGGGTGTAAAGAGGGGGACACGTGCCCCCCTTGCCCGACACCTTCCTTCCCCTTGATTTCCAAAGAAACTAGCAAATAATGACGGGTAACACATTTCTAATATGCCTCTTAATAGGAACCACCCAATCATGCATAATACTATTTATATTGGTAAAGATCTTTCAAAACTGAGAGGTAAACACATTGTCAAAATAAAGGCAAACTTTAAGAGCAACAAACCCATTAGCAAAAACATGATACAAATTCTCAATATGATAACAACATTGGCATTTAGAAATAATATAAAAACTTTTTTCATTAAGATAGTATCAACAGACATATAATTGTTGAAAATTCCCCACGCTAATATAGAATAAGAAACTAGGATATCTTTTTGCCAAATGGAAGAGAAAATCTTAGACTTAGTTGGCAAATTTCTAATAGAATGTCAAACCTCTTTGAACATAAAGCTCTTGTCATTAGACTTATTAAATACAATGCAATCTTTTTGATCAAGTTGCAAAGGCACTTTCAAAATGAGATTATTGAAAAAATCAGAATCCATATCAGCAAGATAATTCAAATTCCATATCCCATCTTGAAAAAAATTTGCCACTTTACAAGCACTATTAGTATGAGTATTGAGTAAATTATCAATAGAAGAGAATCCAAGCCAATTATCTTGCCAAAAAAATCCTCACACCCCAAACCCCATTGAACGAAATTATCATCATCCCATTTAATCGAACAAAGCCTTTTCATATTGAAAGAATCTCTTTTTTTGAAAAAGAAATTTAGAGGATGCTTATCAATACAATATTTAGCAATCATAAACTTCGACCAAAGGCTTTTTTTAGACCTTAAATAAAACAAGAGTTTTATGGGAAAAACAAAGAGTCATTTCACTTAAGTTCTTAAAACCCAACTTGCTTTCATCCTAGACACCAAAGCTTCTATCCCAAGAGGACCACAAATATTAGATTTACTATCTTTGGCCCCCCATAGAAATTTGTTTAAAATTCTTTCAAGTCTAGTGCAAATATTCATGCTCAGATATAAAGTGTGAAATAAATATATATGAATGGAGCACAGAACACTTTTAAAACTAATCTTCTCCCAAAAGAGAGAAAGTTAAAAGCCTAGGCTAGAACTAGGGTTCAAGATGTTTCTAGGCAACTGGCATCAAATACTCATTAAACTAAATCTTGAAGTTAAGATCAATCATTATAAATTTTAAGTAATTAAGATTCAAGATGAATTTTTAATTTTTTTTTCAAATCCTTAGGACTTATACCTTTGAAAAATTATTAAAGATAATGATAAATGTTTTAGGGCTTTAGAAAATTTTTCTATATTCTGCAAGATGAAAGGAACACGAGGTTTTAATTTTATAAATTTTAAGATAGAGAGGGATTTATTATGATTTCCAAAAGTTTAGTGTTACTTAAAAATCCTATACTTTCACTACATGGAAATCGTTCATTACCGACAGATTTTACCTATGAAAATGGAAAATTTCTAAGGGAAAATTAGATATTCCGGCGGATTTCATGGATATTTTTTCCACCGATAAAGATCGTGTAGGAAAAACATACCTACATTTTTTTTTGTGGATTTACATTGTGTTTCTGGCAGCAGTCAGAGAAGCGACTTGCGTAGAATTGCTACCAGAGATTTTTGGTGGTATTGCAAGTGGTTTTACCGCTGGAACATACAAACAGTCTAATCACTGGAAATTACCAGTGAATAAACCATAGGAAAACCGCCGGTGATTTCCGAAGGCAATAACCATCGCTATTTTCCGACAGCATACAATAAATAGGGTTCTGTAACCGTAAAAAATTTTTCTGATAATTGATGATTTTCCTGTAGTGTTTGAAAAATAATGAAGGTTTGTGTTGATTTCAAATTACCACGATAAGATTTAGAGACATATGTTACACATCAAAGAATTAACCGTGTCAATTTGAAATCAAATAGAAGTGATTAATTTCTCCAATTACTCATATATTCCTATATATTTATTAATTAAAGTGGTATTTAGGTTTATGCCGAACTCCATTTTTTTTTATTTTTAAAGTTTAATTCTTGCTTTTTTTAATACAAAGAGGGTCGAATCATTAATTTTTTTATTACAAATGAATTTACTATACTTTTTTTAAAATTTGAATGATTTATTGAAAATTATTAAGCCATTTAAATTGACTTAATTAAAAGGTGTCGATGCAGCAATGGTCCATTATTTTATGTTTAAATCCATGGATCTCGTGCACCACTTAGGATCAATTCAAGCTATCTAATCTTGAATTAGATGGCTTGTACATTTTTCCTATAACACAGGAAGTCAATCTGAGGTATAGTGTGACCAAATCAACAATATTCAATTTCAATAAGTTGAATTGCATTGATTATGTCTTTGACTTCCACTTTAGACATAAATCATTAACACATTTTATTCTTATTCAGGCTTATTCATAGTTAAATTTATTACCTTTTGTTCAAGGAGGATCATGATTTCATATGCTTGCAATCCAATAATAGGATCACCACAGATTGCAAATTAGTTTCACAATATATGGAATTTGATATTTTATTTAAATTTTTATTGGGGAAACTTGGATCTATGCACTTAAAATTCAATTGAGTGTTGTTATGAGTTTGTCTGACCTCAATGAATAAGATTATTGAAGAGATTGAAATTGAGGAATGGATTACAAAATGAGCTTTAGCCATGGAGACCTATCGTGGCTCAGTTTATATAAATCCTAGAGGTTAAAGTTGAACTGGGTAAAGTTAGCTAGCGGATAGTTATGGGAGCTCTATGAAATGAAATAAACAAGTTTTCACAACTAATTTTCAATGTGGAAAGAGCTGTTCAAGAAAAAAACCTTGATATTTCCTACCTAATATAGTGGATGCAAAGTTAATTTCAAATCTTAGGTCATTAGGAATAAATTATTAGGGTACTATCAAGTGCCTATGAGCATTCCAATGCATGGGGATAGTTGGCAAGTTGGTTAGGACAAAGCCCATTCTTGACACAATGGAAATCCATGGATTTTCATGCATCCAACAACCAGTAGCCACCCACTATTAGAGCAATTGCAGGGTGGTGATGACTTCAAAGATGGTATAGACAACTAGCCAAGGTAATAGATTCATTAAACCTAGCCTAATTTTTATTTTGGGTCTCTTAATTAGGGTGCATTTATATGAGTTCAACTTTTGTGTTATCCCAAAAGGGCTTGGTTGACTTATTCAGCAACTTAGGTCTTAAGCAACTTTCAGTCCATGTTTGGTTCAATTTGTATTAGACAAAATTAGATATTAGTTAAGGGCAATAGGGATATGCCCTTAAGGCTATTTTGGTAAATTAGGTTACACATGATCAACTAAGCTCGTCAATGGTTTGAAATCATACCAAGTGTCTATAGATTGGATTAGAGTCACTTGGGTTCAAAGCCAAACCCAATTTTTTGGGTTTTAAGCTAACGAAATCATAATGGTTCATATAGTGGTAATTTGGGATTTAAGACATCTTGGTCAAATAGGTTTGAATGGTTGATCATCAGTTAGATATGATTCCAAATGATCCTAAGGTGAGTTAGGATCTCTTGGATTTAATGCCAAAGCATGGGAACCATGATGGAAATCTTATGGGGCGTTTTGGTAACTTGGGTTAGCATTGTTCAACTAGGCTTGACCATGAGCTAGACATGATTTCACATGATCCTAATGTGAGTTAGGATTCTTGGATTTAATGCCAAAGAATGGATTTGAGTTTTTTTATCTAAGGAACCCATAATGGAAATCTTATGGGGTATTTTTGTAACTTGGGTCAGCCATGGTCAACTTGGCTTGACCATGGTTTAGGTATGATCGAAAATGTCTTTAAAATGAATTAGAGTCATTTGAATACAAAGCAAAGGATTGAGGGTTTGGTTATGCTTTAACATACATTATAAGGGTATTTTGATAATTTTGGCACCTATTGAAAAAAAATATATTTGACCATTGGTGAAACTTGATTCGAAATATTCTAAAATTATTTAGTCATTTAAAATAATAGCTAAAATTTTAAGATTAAGTTTAAATGACTAAGTTCAAATCCATGTATTTAAGGATTTTAGGTCAACTATGGGATGAACATGGCCAAAAGACTTGACTATGGATCCAACAAGAACCCAAATGCTACAAATATGAATTATAATAATTTGGAATAAACGTTAAACAAACATAATTAGGTTTGGGCATTTATATTGGATTTAGGGTGGTCTTAGGGTTTAGGTCAAATTTGGGTTGACCATGTTCAAAGGGATGTGACCATGGGTTAACCTGAGTCAAAACATTGCTAACATGGGTTTAGAGTATTTAGACTCAAGTCTTAAGCCAAATTACAACATTTGGGTTTTTAGGTTTGGTTTTAGGTTAAGGATTAGCCTTTGTCAAAACCCCTTTCATCAAGGGTCAAAGGGGTTGACCAAAACTCCTTAACTTATGGGATGAAATCATGAATAGGTCTAAAGTTTCTTGGATGAGTCTTAGGGCCAAAGGTTATCATAGGTTGAACCTAAGGATTAAGACATTTAGGTAATTTTAGGTATTTTAAAGTTTTCTCTAAAGTTAATCTTTGTTTGACTTGGTGGTGTCTAATGCTTACTTAAGGTTACAAAGCATTGTTCTAAGATTTCTAAGAGGTTTATGGGTTAATCTAACGTTGATTGGGCAATAGGTAATTTTATCAATCTTACGAGGTCCACCATAGGATCCATTTGGGTATTGAGTTTTGGATTGACTCCAACCTTTTAAAAATGAGGTTGTGTGAATGGCTCTTTGAGCATCTTTTAATTTTTAATACACTTTGTGTTTTTTTTTTTCAATTTGGCGTCATTGTGCATCTTTTGGTTTGGCATCATTGATCAATTTTTTTCATTTTCAATCAAAACATGTTTTCTTTTTTATATTTTCAAAATTAAAGTAAATCCATATTATTGACAAAGCGAACTACTTGATTAAGAAAATTTTGATGTGGATTCAACAATCTTGTAAAAGATTCCTATGTGATAGATAAAATGTAAGAAGCTGAAAAAAAATTAGTTTCAAAATCTAATTTAAAATATGATTAAGATTTTGAATCAAAAGTAAAATAATTTTTTAAGAAGAGAGATAGAGAGACAAAATCATGATTTTCCTTCCTTTGACTATTTTTAGAGAAATCAACCACAACTTACCAAAGAATTTAAGAAAAAAATAGGAAGTAGATTTTTCATTTTTAGAAAAGTGAATGTGTGTGTTAATTAGAGAAAACACCAAAAAAAGAAAAAATAAAATTTAAAAAAAAATAACGAAAAAAAAAAAGAAAGAAAAAAAAATGAAAAAGAAACACAAATAAACATGGAAGCAAAACAAAAAAAAAAACACAAAACAATTTAAACATTATCTTGCTCTTGATCAGATGATTCAAAAGCAAGGTCTGCCCAAGAAATATTTTGCTTTTCATTATTTCTCCAGTTTATAATTTGTTTTGCTTTACCCTTTTCTTTTGCTGGAGTTCTCAAATGACGGCACTGATTTTTCATATATCTAGGTTTCCTACATCCAAAACAAATAATGTCAGAAGTAATCTTAACATTCTTACCATTTTTACTTTTATTTCACTTTTGTTTAGGCTTATGCTTTGGTGAGCTTTTTAATTTTCTTGACAAGTCTTTGCTTTTGTCACCAATTAAGCCACTTTCCTCAATGTTTTCAGCATCTAACACTTTCGTTTCACCTGCATCCAAAAGTCTTTGACCCAAACTTTGCTCGTAGGCAATGAGTGAGCCAATTAAATTATCAATAGAATATTCATTCAGATTCTTTGATTCACAAGTAGCAACAACTTTAGCATCAAACTTATCAAGTAAATAACGAAGAATTTTATTAATTTTTTCAAAGTTTAAAAACTCCTTTCCTAATGCATGTAATGATGTAACAATTTGAATAAATCTAGTATACATGTCTAAGATCGTCTCATAAGGTTTCATGCAAAACAGTTCATAATCATGAATTAAAATATTCAACTTGGATTGCTTGATTTCACTAGTGCCTTCGTATATGGTGACTAATTTATCCCAAATTTTCTTACCAGTAGTGCACATGGAAACTAACGTAAAGTCTCCAGAATTTAAAGCACAGAAAAAACAGTTTAATGATTTAGTATTTATTTGAGCATTGATTTTCTCTTCTCTACTCCATTGATTAAAAGGGATATCAATTTTAATTCCATCTAAAATACGAGATGGTATAGAATAACCAGTTAAAATTATATATCACATTCAAAAATCAATTAATTGCAAAAAGATAGACATGCAAATTTTTCAAAAATCAAATGTAATATTTTCAAACAAAGGTGATCTAGTGATTGAATAATCTTCCGCAATATTATGATTAGAAAAATTAGCCATAGATCGAAAATTCAGAAGCTTTCAAAAACTTATTTTATGAATCACGCTCTAATACCACTTAAAAGTTCGTTAGGGATGTTAAGGCCTATGAACTAGCCCAAGACTAACCAAGAGAGAGGTGGTGAATTGGTATTTTAAAAAAAATCTTGAAATCAAAACTCAAACCAAACCAGAAATTCACCACAAAGAAAACCAAAGCGCGGAAGAAATAAATGCAGAAATAATAAAGGAAAGAACACACCAGGTTTATAGTAGTTCGGTCAAACCTTGACCTACATCCACTCCTTGGAGGCACCCTCCGAGTATTGCACTAAACTAAGTGTCTCTCCTTTAGCCCCCACAGCTAGGCGGATAAGCGCTTACAAAATCACTTCCACCTTCCCCGGTGCGGCGGAGTAGCCGGGTTCTTTGACACCAAAGAGATCTTCTTCTTCCGTAAACTTCCCTCGAGATAAGCATTGAATCTAATGGTATTAAGGTGCAAGCCTGCCGGAGCAACTGTGTGGAATCCCCCTCCACACTCCCTTGAGTCCGCCATCACAGGATCTTCTCCCTCTCTCAGACTTCACCCGTTCCTTATTCTCTTTCAAGCTCTCTCTTCAAGTCCCCCAAAAGAATGAAGCTACAATGGCTGCTAAAGATACTTACAAAGATGTCATGTCAAAGCTTAAATAAAAGATCTCAAAACGAGCTCATTAATGCAACTTGCCGACTATATCATCCAGGCCGATATAAATATCGGTCTGGCTGATCAACGTAAATTATGCTCAATCAGTCCGGTCGGTTAGGGACGATCAGAAGATTTTTGGTCATATCGTTCAGGCCGATAGGATATCGTCCTGTACGTTTAGTTCAAATATGAGGAAAATCGTCATGAACATCGCCCTTAAAAGAAGGCCGATGTAAAATCTGCCCGGCCGATTCTAATATCGACCCGGATGATGTGATCGTGCAAATCACCATTAATTGCTTTCCTTAATTACCAGATTTATTTAGAAAAATTGTACTGGATCGGTCAGGCCGATCTTGATAGGCAGGCCGATCCATCGGGATGATATCCAAAAATAAGTAATTCCTAAATAGATCTGGTGGCAGATTCTTTCTGAATTGATCCTATCATCCTGGCCGATAAAAAATCGTCCAGGCCGATGTTTTTTAATGACGGCTGTCTTAATGAAGGTGATGCCCTAATTAGAGTTTCTATTTTTGAACCGATTGTCCAGGCCGATATAAATATCGTCCCGGACGATGTTATCAAAAACAGTAAACTCTAGGGAATAGTCAAAAATTCTTCCAAGGTGTGTGTGTGCAAAGTTACATAGCATCAGGAGCCACACAAATTACAAAAGACTCAAGAAAGGAAAAATGATACAAATTGACTCAGACCTAGTCTACCCAATCTTGAGCTAATTCCAAATTGCAGTCTGATCTTGTGGACCTGAAATGTCATTAGATAAGGCAGTCGTAGAGAAATAAGAGTGTTTGCTATCATCAAAATCATAAATCATAAAAACAGATCCGCAACATTGTGAAGTGTTTAAATTCTCCTAATAAGTTTAAAAGGGGTCTAAAAGTATTTCCTAAAGATTCATAGGCACCTTCTATGGCCAAACTAAGGTTAATCTAGACTAAGGGCCCAATGATGAGAAACATCCAATTCCGAATATTCTAAGGTTGGCAAAGTTAAATCCTTATGAACCCACCTAAGAGGGTCCCATAGAGAAGGACTTTACACTAAGGTAAGAAACTTATGTGTTAAGTCTAAGCTTTAAGAGGATATAGTCAACCTCATTAAGAAATGAGGTCAACACTTGGAAGATGTCATCCTACATTGATCTTGTAGTTTTCTAAAATAAATATTAGAATTTTAAGTCATAAGTGAAGGGTGAAGTCTAATTTCCATTGCTAAATGGCCCTAGATTTTGCATGCTTTGACATACAATGCCAAACATTCTTCATGTCATTGGGCCACTAACAACAATTTGATTTATTCTTTCTATCACAAAGAGTTTACTTTGTCTCTATGGGTCTCCAACTTGTGATATGTCCTCTACTATTGGCCTAAAAAACATACCATGCACAAATACATCCTAAATCATGTAAGAGATGAGTTAATCATTATGTAAAAAATAACATGAATATATGAAAAAACGTATATTCTTATTACTTTACAAGATTTATAAATGATATAATCATTTCCATCAACTAAGTATACCATGTGATGTGCCAAATAAATAAAGCTTCAATGTTAAAAAAGATAGTTACACCCTTCTCGACTCTAAGTGTTCAATGACTTCAAGCGGTCTCTCACAATCGCTTTGTCAAGCTTCAACGTTAAAAAGATAGTTACACCCTTCTCGACTCTGAGTGTTCAATGACTTCAAGCGGTCTCTCACAGTCTCTTTGTCACTACTTTTTAGCTTCCTTGTCGACAAGTTGTTAGCTAAAATAACTTCATTTATAAATAGCATCATTTGTGATTGATATTCTATGCAAGGAAAAGTTTTTGACTTTAAAAGGCGACCTTCTTAAAATGCAAGTGGACTACTCATCATCTTTTATGAGGTGGCATCTTCAAGTTTCCCATGTTGTCAATTTACTCTCTTGTCATCCATAGGCCAATGATTTTTGTCCCAACAACTTTATATATAATTTTTTCTATTACCATTAATTCTACTTTTGTGAGTTCTTGCAAAAAAGTAAGTCAAGGATTTTGTTTCATAGTCGAATATTACCCATCAAGAATTATTGTTTAAATTTGATTGACTTCTTAATGACCGATAAACTTGTATCCAACAACTTTATTCCACATTGCCCAATTCCTAAACGTAATGAGCCCTTATGATCTTGGTTACTATAGAAAGACCACCAAAAAATTTAGTACTGTTGATTGCAAATTTAACTGAAGTCAACTTTTCTTATTCCGTAACCCATGATTGACCAATGGAGACATGTATTATGCATAATATATTGTTAATATATAGACCAACATAGGATTAATAACTTGGGCAATCTATTCCACCTAAAAAATGAGAGTGATTTTTGTAGTGCGTCTGGGTTGTTCGACCTTAGGTTGACAACCACCTTGAACACCTATGTGATTTGAATTATTGGCACCTTCAGAGAATTGCCTAGATTGTTCTTTCTTGGGTGAAGTTGTGATTTTCACTAGACTCAATCATTACTATTAGTGGGCCATAAGTTGTGTTCATATCATATTAATTTTTCTACATGAGCCAAGGCCTTATTCATTTATGATATCTTAAAATCTTACTACTATATGAAAAAATGTTATGTTAATATTTAATCACCAGCTGAAATGTTATGTTGATTTATGGTTGTGCCCAATTAATCATGTTTTAATCTTCTTGGGTGTATTGCTAGGCATAGTTGAACTAATGATACCATTCACTTGTATACATAATTTTACTTTATTATTTAAATGATTGGGCACGAGAATGGAATGCTCTTACCTTGGTTTCTTAACTTTGGATTGGCTTGTGAGCTTTTTTATGCTCACAACACATTAAATCTTTTATCCTAATACTTAGTAACCTAAAAGCAATAATAAGGGAATGATTTTCCATAAAATCAAATGTGTGGCTTCTCTTTTAGCTACCTCTTTCAAAACATTAAGTCTTAGGTGTCTTAATTGGCCTAAGATGTACACTAAGTGTTTAACTAATTTGCCTTGTTCATTGGTCATGTATAATTCTCCCTATAAATAAAATTCAAATACAGTCAACAATATATGAATCCACAACATACTACTCTTTAGAGGCTTTACAATCAACCATAATTGAATATAGTTATGGTTCATCTTGAGCAACACAATTATTTCCCAACACCTTTTTTTGCCTCAACGTCTGTTTTTCAATATTGATTGATACATGCAAAATGACATACCGACCTTTAGCATAAACAAAAATTATGGTTTTATTTTTTTAATTGCACACAGCTCACATATAATTACATTATTGCCACTCCCATCTTGAAAAGTTGCAAAGCAAAACAAGAGAAAAAGTTGATCCCAAAATGACTATTCTAACTGCAAATATATGCGATTTATCAAACTATTTAAGTATTAATACTGCTGAGGCATGCAGTATAATTGTAATTCATTCTATTCTACGTAACACAACCTGAGTTCCATGCTGAGGCTGAAGTGTTATGACAGTGTATGGAGAATGGATGTAAGATGGTGAGAGCTCGAACTTGAAACGTTGAAGAATCAAGCTCAAGCACATCTTGGCTTCAGACATTGCAAAGTTCTGACCAACGCAGATGCGAGGACCCCAACCAAATGGGAAGAAGGCCATCTGATTGTTCTTTGTTGCCTTCCATATGCCATTGGCGAATCTCTCTGGGTTGAATTCATGGGCATCTTCCCCCCATATTTCAGGATCATGGTGAATGAAGATTACAGGAAGGGAGAGTATAACACCTTTCGGGTAAGTGATACCTCCTAGCTCCATAGTCTTGTAGGTCATTCGGCCAAGGAGAATTATAGGTGGGTATAGCCTTAGAACCTCATGCAAAATCATGCTCACCTGCATCAATTTGGAAGTTAGCAGCAAAAGCATTAGCGTATTACAAAGTTTCTTATTCTGTACTACAAATTACACAATCTAGTATATTTGAAGAAGATGTATTTGATGCTAAGTAGCCAGTTCTAATTAGAGTTTGAGTTACATTAGTACTTGACTGTGCATCGATTGCTTCATTTTCCAATTAATGAGATGTTTTTGACCGGTTGTATGGGAAGTTTGAATTGACAGACTAGTCTAAGTTTGTTTTTGTTGGCAACAGAATTTTCCACAAGTTTAGATGATAAGGTGAGTTTGAGTTTCTTAGCTGGTTGGTAATTAGAAAAAAAAAGGGTTTAATTAATGATATATTTTACCATGATTCAGCGTTACATAGAATAACTCGAAGATATGTGAGTAAAGATCAGAAACAAGTGGAATGATGTATTACGATCTGCAATTTGATGTTAAATTCTTACTAAAAGAAACAAGCACAAAATAATCAACTAATTTATCAAATTGGTTTGCGTTTAATTGGTGTATCATTGATACTTTTTTATAATTAAAGGATGTTTTTGTAGGTCTTGTAATCAAACTCATTTGTAATATAAACTTCACATGCGTTCTATTTGTCAATCCTTAATTCGTAATAAATAAGATTAAACAGATTGCTCTTCTATTAATCATTTAATACTTGATAAGTAAGAAAAATATATCTTTATTTGTGTGTAAAGTTGCGGGTCAAATGTTGTTATTATGTTTGATTTATATGATTAATCCATCCATCAACAAGCATATAAACACCTGACGCACTCTTCAATGTTATGATTTGGTTTCTTCCGTATGACAGTTAAGTTTGAAAGAAGCAATTTCAAAAGCTAAACTTTAATAAATTTCTACATACCAAAACGAAGAATTTACCGCAAATATTGATAGCACAAATAACCTACTTTCTCTTCACTGGCCAAGAATGCAAAAACATTCTGAGATGAATAAACAAACGAAGAAATCACTTACAATCTTCAGTCGGCTTAAACCATCAAAGTCTGGTGCATTTTCACCGAAAACTTGCCTGACCTCTTCACGTGCTCTTTCCTGCCAGTTTGGATAAATACTCAAGAGTACTATTGTCCAATTAAGTAAAACGCTTGTTGTCTCTTGTCCTGCAAAGTAAAAAAGCTTACATTCTTCAATAATATCTTGTGTGTTCATCCCACCTTTCTTGGATTTTCGATGCTCTTCAGTTTGTTTGAGATTGGTCTCAATCAGTAGGCCCAACAGGTCATCAATATTTTTCTCTCCAGATTTGATTGCCTTCTCTCTTTTTTCAATCATGCGTCTAAGAAGGGATCGAACCTCTCTATTAATTTGATTTCTTCGTCTATTAGCTGGAGTGGGCAAAAACCTGCGACATCATAACCAATTATTACTATGTTTAAGATTCATAGAATATATGTAATGTTCAGGGCATTATGCTTATTAAGACACTGGGGAACGATGCATAATAATAATACAGAAATTTAGAATGACTTGGCTAATATATGCAATGAGGTGTTGGCCTTTAAGTAATATGTTCAGAGAAATGAGATGCAGTTTCTTTCTGTATAATGCTTGATGAAAAATGAGTTAGTGATTAATATAGAAGTTTAAGAAAAAAAAAGTCTCATAGATTTAATAACCACAAACCTCATTAAATCAGTTCCATATTACTCTTCCATACCGAATATATGAAAAGCGACTTATGTGGATAAATGACATTAGAAATCAATCGTTGTTAATTAAAATACAAATTAATTATGTGAATCAAATATTAGTAGTTAAATTAATTTTATTAATTTGCACTAGCTGTTTTATTTAAAACCTATTTTTAAAGCTAACAAATTTTCTCTCTTTTAGCCTTTTGCGTAGCCTCTTGTATTGTCATTAGTGTGGCTTGTTTCTTTTATTGCTTTTCTCTTATTATAGCAGGTGGGGTTTTTGGCTAAACAAATACGGGCAAACAGATTGAGAGGAGTGATCCGTGTGCAACTCTCACGAGGAGGCAAAACTAGGGCTGGAGCCGAGCGCAGGAAGCAAAGAGCTGTCTCTCGCATATGGAAACAAGGGCCAAGGAGATCAAGATCTTGCGGTTCATTGAGAATGAGATGAGTGTTATGCTTGTGATTTCAGGTAAAAGCTAGAGGGAAGAAGGTTCAGATGCTTCTTCTTGTATGATTCATACATGCTACCAAAGATAGGAGGTTTAGCTAATTAGAGGTTTCCTTCTTCTTCATGTTTCTTCAAGATATAATCAAGAAAATTTGGATTTAAAAGTTTCAGTCATTCTAGTTTGGAAAAGATCCTGAGTTAGCTAGGTTTCAACAGTCTTCAAGGTTTAAGAAATTGGTATAAGAGACACTCGTTAGATTTAAATAGAACAGGGGATTCAAAGGTTAAGATTTAAAGGTTTGATGGAAAAACAAATTTCTCAATTTGGAAAAAAAAGAATAAAAGCCATTATGGTCCAAATGAAGGTTGCTAAGGTGTTGGAAGGAGAGAAATTTATTGAGTTCTTTAGATCCATATGAGAAGGAAGATATGATTGAGTTAATGTATAATACACTGGTTTGGAACTTGAGGGACAAGGTTCTTCATGAGGTTGATAAAGAAATGACTGTTGCTAGGATCTGGTGGAAATTGGAACAAATGTATATGACTAAGAATTTGTAGAACAAGATCTACTGCAAGGTGAAGTTGTTTGGATTTAAAATGTCTGAGTCAAAAAGTCTTGAGGATAATATTGATGATTTCAATAAAATTGACATTGATTTAGAAAGTCCTAGAGTTAAGATGGATGATAAGTATCAGGCAATAATCATCCTAAATCCGCTTCCTAAATCGTATGCATGTTTTGTTGAAACAATGAAATATGCTCAGGAGACTTTGTCTTTGGAAGAGGTTAAGATTGCTTTGCCCTCCAAATAGATAGAAACAAAATTGAAAAAGAATCAGAAGAAGCTTTAGGTTTGAATGTTAGAGGTAGGCCAGAAAAGAAAGAAAAGAACAAGTATAGAAACAAGTCAAGGTCCAAATCTAAGATTAAATTCAAATGTTTCCACTTTCATAAGGAACGACATTATAAGAAGAATTTTCTGAAACTAAAAAAGAATGGTAAGGGAAAGGCAGTTAAATTTTGGGATACGTCAGTAGCATCAGCTTAATTTGTGGATTCAGAGTTCTTGGTAGTATTTAAAAATTCTAATAAGGAAGATTGGATAATGGATTTGGTTGTTTATTTTATATGACTCCTAACAGGCACTGGTTTAATTCATTCAAAGAATTCAGTGGACGGAAGGTCATTATGGAAAATGACACCTTGAAGAGTCCTTTGAATTGGAATTGTTATAATTAAACTGAAGATGGAGTGATTAGGACTCTTACTAAAGATAGCTATGTGCCAGATCTTAAAAAGAACTAATTGCTCTTGGTACTCTCAATGCACTTGGTTGCACGTTCAAAGCTAAGAATGGTATTCATAAGGTTATCCGAGGTTCAATTGTGATTATGAAGGGCAAGAGGCAGAATGAATTATATTCTTTAATGGGAGGAACAATGAATAATTGAGCAGAAACTTCGAATGCATTGGCATCTTCGTCTCGCTCATATGAGTCACAATGGTTTATATTTTCTGCACGAATTGGCAAAGACAATGTGGATGAGATTGATTTCTGTGAACATAGCATCTTAGGAAAATAAACTCGGGTAAAACTTGCTACAGGGCAATGATACTAAAGGGACTGTCAATTACATTCATTCAAATATTTGGGTACCTGCTTCTGTTTCAACTTTGGGTAGAGATAGAGGTTTTATCACGTTCATTGAAAATTTTTCTAGATTTAAAACATAAAAATAAAGCATTTAAGACATTTAAGCAATGTAAAATGCTAGTTGAAAATTAGACTAGAAAGAAAATTAAAAAGTTGAGAACAGATAATGGGTTGGAATATTTGAATAATGAATTTATTAAATTTTGTAAAGAAAATGAAATTGCCTGACATAAGACTATAAGAATGACTCCAAAAGAGAGTGGTATTACAAAAAAGATTAATAGAACTTTGCTATAAAAGGTCAAATGCATGATATCGTTTGCAAAAATGGATAAACATTTCTGGGGAAAGCAATTAATAGTGTTTGTTACTTGATGAATAGAAGGCCATATACAGCTCTTGAATTCAAAACTCCTGAAGAAGTTTGGATAGGGGAAACAGGCTGATTATAGCAATCTAAAAATTTTTATGTCCAATTTATGTTCACATGAATCAGGGAAAACTAGAACAAAGATCCAAGAAAGGTATATTCTTAGGATATCCGAATGGAGTGAAAGCATGGGCGGACCCCAGCATAGTCAAGGGTGGGCAAATGCCCACCCTAAAAAAAAAAAAAACGTGACTGAGTGGGTGTGAATGAGGTATTTGGTAAATTTGCCCCCCCCTCACAAATTTTATTTTGCCCTAAATTAAAGGTGCGGGACTGTTGCCCGCCTTTCATTCATTCGGCCGGCTGTTCGCAAATCGCAAGGAGCGGACGACTGGACGAGTGACGACCTCACGAAGCAGTAAGCACCGGCTGCACCGCAGGTTTGCAAGAGTTCGCCGGACGGCGAGCCATTTATTCCGTCTGTTCCCTACTTCCTTGTTCCGGCTGTTCGCAAGCAGTAAGCACCGCTGTCCGCTGGCTTGCCGCTGGCCTCTCTTCCCAGTTCGCATCGCTGTCTCGCTGAGGACTGAGGTAAGTTTTGAAATTTCAGTTTTACTTTAAAGCAGAAATGCAAAATCATGGAAGTGGTTTAGTTGATTACTGAAAGGTTTAGTTCAAGATTTGCTTGTTGCTTTGCCATTTTCCTTTCTCATATTTTAGCAAGTAATTTTTTTATGAGAGTGATAAATGGTAAAGTTTAGGAATTAGGATTATAGAAATTGCTGCAAGTTAGCCATAAAAAAACTTTCTTTTTTTCTCTACAAAAAAGGAAGACATGCCTAAAAAGCCTGCTTTTTAAAGGCTCTATTGGGTCGTCAGATGTAAAACTAAAGGCTTTCCCTGTAATCACTCGAGATTCTGGCTTTGTATGTACAGAGCATTCTATGCAACCTTTTCATTTTTTCTAATTGTAAATTAAGCGTTTTTGTCTCCACTAGATTTTTATTAAATTGCAAATTAGGCTTTCCCTGTTAGCTAATTTGGATTATTCATTGTTAGCCTTTTGAGAAATGGAAAGATTCTTGAAGCGAAAAGAACGTGCCGAGATTGATATTGACAATCTACCTGCTGATCCTGGTCTTCGACCATCCATCTGGAGTTATGATGTAAATGATCGTGATAGAGTTCGAAGAGCTTATTTATTGAAGGGACCGCATCAACCCAAAAATCATCAATTCCCTCAAACAACAATAGGAAACATTGCACGTAGATTTAATGCAAAATGGTTTGAAGACTTTCCTGATTGGATGGAATATAGTATTCAGAAAGATGCAGTATTTTGCCTTTATTGCTATTTATTTAAACCTCAAGAGCAAGTTAATACTAGCAAAGGCGGTGGAGATATATTCGTTGGTGAGGGATTTAAGAATTGGAAGAGAAAAGAGAAGCTTTTGAGTCATGTTGGAGATCACAACAGTGTACACAACAAGGCAAGACATAAATGTGAAGCTTTAATGAAGCATCAAGAGCATAGTATTTCCGCTTTATGGTCGAGCAAAGAAGAGAAGAAAAAAAAAGAATATCGCACTATGTTAACTGCAGCTGTTGATTGTGTTCGATTTCTCATTGGCCAAGGCCTTTCATTTCGTGGGCATGATGAATCTTCTAGCTCCAATAATCAAGGGAACTATGTAGAACTATTTCAGTTTCATGCAAATCATAATGAAGAAGTCAAAAATGTTACATTTGAAAATGCAAATGCAAAGTTAAAATTGATTGCACCAAAAGTCCAAAGAGAGATTTGTGCTTCGATTGCCGCTGAGACTTTGGCTGTAATCATGAATGATATTGGTGATTCATACTTAACCATTCTAGTAGATGAATCTCGTGATGTGTCTACAAAAGAACAACTAGCAATTGCGGTGAGATATGTTGATAAGTTGGGCCAAGTAATTGAGAGATTCATAGGTGTTACTCGTGTTACTCATGTTACTTCAACAAATGCAATAACACTCAAGGCAGCAGTTGAAGCACTTCTTGCAAAACATTCGTTAAGTTTACACAAAATAAGGGGACAAGGTTATGATGGAGCATCAAATATGCGAGGCGAGTTCAATGGTTTGAAAGCACTCATTCTAAAAGATAATCCTCAAGCATTCTACATTCATTGTTTCGCACATCAACTCCAATTATGTTTGGTGGCAGTTGCAAAAAATCATTGGCAAGTAAAACATTTATTTGAGATGACTTCAGAATTGTAAACACTGTTGGAGCTTCATGCAAGAGGAATGATACACTAAAAAATATTCAACGTGATTAAAATTCTTTTTCATTTAGTAGTGGAGAGTTAGATGCTGGTCGAGGTTGAACCAAGAAACAAATTTGCATCGTGCTGGTGACACCCGCTGGAATTCACATTTTCAAACATTAATCAGTCTTACAAAAATGTATGCTTCTGTACTTGAAGTACTAGAAATTGTGAAGGAAGAGGGTATACATGATCAACAATCAGTTGAAGCTGGTGTTTTAATAAATGTCATGGAATCTTTTGACTTTGTCTTAACATTGCATTTGATGATTGACATTTTAGGGATTACAAATGAATTATCTCAAGCATTACAAAGAAATGATCAAGATATTATAAATGCAATGAAATTGGTACAAGTGTCCAAACAACGATTGCAAATGATGAGGGAAAATGAATGGGTGCCTTTACTTGAAGAAGTGACACGTTTTTGCAATATTTTTGAAATTGAAGTTCCAAATATGGATTCTAAATTCAAGGCTCGTGGACGATCTGTAAGAAAATGTGAAGAAATTACAAACTTTCATCATTATAAAGTTGATTTATTCTACACGGTTATTGATATGCAACTTCAGGAATTGAATAACCGATTCTCAGAAAGCAGCACCGAGTTACTTCTTTGTGTGACATGTCTAAATCCGAGTAATATGTTTTATGCTTATGACAAGGGAAAATTAATTCGTCTTGCAGAATTATATCCAGCAGATTTCTCTATGATTGATCTTGTGTCTCTTGAGCATCAACTATCAACTTATATTATTGATATGCGTACTAGCGAGGAGTTTACTTCTTTAACTAGCATTGCTGCTCTAGCAAAACAGATGGTAAAGGATAAAAAAAATGTTGTGTATCCACTAGTTTATAAACTTATTGTTTTTGCACTGACGTTACCAGTTGCTACTGCTACGGTGGAGAGAGCATTTTCTGCAATGAAGATCATTAAGCATCGACTTCGTAGCAAAATGGGTGATGCCTGGCTTAATGACTGTCTAGTGCCATATATTGAAAAAGAAGTCTTTGATTCTGTTTCGAATGAAGTCATTATGCAACATTATCAGAAAATGCAAAGTAGAATGCAAAGTCTGTAATTTTCTTTTTAATTTCAAAAGTTATGATGAAATATAATGCTTTGTTCTGAATTTTGTTAGTGAAATATATCTATATTTTTGTATTTATATTTTATATATATCGGGTTTGCCCACCCTAAAAAAAAGGGCTGGATCCGCCACTGATCGAAAGGGATCTTGAACTCCTTATAGAAGGAAGTGATATGACTAATAATTACTCGGAGAAAGCCAAGTGGGAAAAACTAATGAGTAAAAATTGGATTTTTTATCCTATTGCTATTACTGTCGTTGTCTTCATTTTCACTGCTGTAGTGAGCTTGTGCAAGTCCACCAAAGCTTAAGAAGTAATTACATAATTTAGATTATCATAATAGCTTAATTTTATCTATTTAATGTATTGCTATCCATTAGTGATTTTAATGTGTAACGTTATTATATTATCAATTGAGAGAGTTGCTCTTTTTTGCATTTTATCTTTTTATTTCAAATTTTTAGATGGATGATCTATTTCATCATTTTACAGTAAATTTGAGGAAAAATAAACAATTCCAATTGTTTTGAAATGGGATGTTTCATTTTATTTTTACTTTGCCTTCTGAACTTAGTATATTTACATAATGCTATTTTTTTTTATAATGAAATTTTTAAGCATCCTTCGAAATATGATTTGATTGTTATTGTAATATTTAATTATACTATAAAAGAATATTTATTTTTTTTACCAAATTTTTAGAAAACAAATATCATGTTATTAAATATGATTTTATGTGAATAATTCTAAATTTTCATAAATATGATCAAAATATATACTTCTATTTACAAACTTATTTATTCATATAAATAAATAAATATAATATTGCAATTTACATTATAATTTTTTATTTTTTAACTTTTATTATGTGCATTAGTCATAGTGCACGTGCAATTTCTATTAACAATATATTTACCAAGTTATATTGTTAATATAACATTGAGCTTGCATTCGATTATCGAGTGCAAACTTAAAATGCCAAATTTTAAGAAGAAGCATGGCCAAAATTTAAATTATGTGAAAGAGCATAATTTTACACAAATTTAAAAAGAGACAAACTAGCCAAACAGTTTGGCTAATTCTATAGAATTAGACAAACTGTAATGCAAGGTGCCAAATAGTTTAGCTTTTTAGGAATTAGCAAACAGTTTAGCTAGTTTGCCTCTTTTTAAATTTTTATAAAATTATGCTCTTTCACATAATTTAAATTTTGGCTATGTTTCTTCTTCAACTTAAAATTTTCATAATATGAATTTTATATTTTAAATTTTATTCACATGCAATATTTAATGCACGTACAATAAAATAAGTTCCTAATATCATCATTATATTATCTTCTATGCTCCCTAATTTTGTAAATTGTTGAATTTGATGCAAAAGGATTTTCACCAGAAAATCATTTGATTATGTTTTTGTGTTGCTAAAAGTTGTTTTAGAAAATTATTATCAAAAAATTATTCTATTTCTTTTTAAAGAATTATTGTCATATTCTTTTGTCATTAATTTATTTTTATCCATGCATCAATACTATAACATGGATATTCAACTTTTGATGTTATACTTAAAATTCGAAAATAAAATTTTATTTTACATAAAGGTTGCCCACACATGTGAAAGCATAATCATTAATCGACTATTAGGATATGCATGAAAGGATGTTAGAGTTTATGTCGAGCTCTCGCAATTTTTGGTTTAAGTCGTTGCGCACCTTCTCTCCTCTTATTTTATGCCCTAGATTTGGTGTTGAGTGGTTCTTCTTCTTAATTTCAATCTTCTGGCCATTCTCAGCATCTGCACGTTCTCGCCTCTGGCCGTGTTAAATGTTAGTTTCTTATAGGGATGGCGGTGACACCTCACCCCTGTCTTCAAAATCCTTGTGATTTTAGTAAGTTGGTGGCTTCTTCTAAGATCAATGGCTAATTTTGTTTGTGTGAGGATGGTAAACCCCCAATTTCTCATTCGTTTAAAGATGTATTGTCAAGTAACATCTCTTCCTCTTCCTTGTGATTTTGTTTCTGCATACTTTTTAAGGAGTTCTAGATGTAATGTTCTTGGAAGAGGGATGTTCTTAAGGTAGCTGCTCCTTTTGAGTTTACTTTAGTTGTAAAACTTGTTAATCGTAGGTTGAATCATGATTCCATACATTTATTTTTTGTTAATCTCAAGCTATCTTATCGATTTTGTATTGGTTTGTTGGGCTATTCAACTCGCTAATGATCAAGATTAAATAGACTTTTTTTCTCATTGCTCCTACTATATATATATAAATAAATGTCAAATGCGACTGTTAAAATGGACACCTTTTTTATGTTTAGGAGAAAATTCCTATTGTCCATGTGTATACGTAGATTTCATTTCCTAAATTAAGGTTGCATTTTTTTAACCCTCACATGCTTCATGCTCTTGCTGCTATTTTTCGTGGACCATCAAAAACTGATCAAGCAATGGCTTCAATGTCTAGGCCATCTATTGCTAGGATTTTAGAAGAACTTGATATTACTAAAAAAATATCAAAACGAAATATGTCCGAGTCTTAAGAATTCAAGGTATTTACAAAAGGTGAAATTTGATAACTTTTTTTTTCTTTTTGTAATCATGTAAAATTCATGGTCATGATAATGCTGAATGTTTCATTCTCCAACCTCATCTTAGAAAATAAAATTAAACCTAGAGTGGATGTTTTCACTCAATCGGTGATAAATATTAAAGAAGAAAATGTTGTTATTGTTAATAATTTGGACACTTCTAATATTATCCCCGTAGAAAAGATTGTGAATGGGTTCAAATGGTTGCTAATATCTCTTCTACAATCATATTAATATTTAAGAGGGTTTTTCATAATCTTGTGATGCTAGATCTCGCTACCTTGGAGGATATTGGGGAAATTTTATTGATTGTTGCTATTAACCTAAATTTAGAATCATCTCCTTAACTTAATCAAAAAATTCTCCCATCTGCTAGGAAAATTTTGAATATATTAAATCTGTTGAACCTCCATCATCTATTGCTATTGCTCCAAACCTAGTCTATGTTAATGCTAATATAGCTTTAGAAATTCAAATTTGTAATCAATTGGTTTCTTTTATTAATTATGTTCCATCTACTAGTAGTGTAGACATATTTAATTTACAACCCATTATTTCCTTTCATAATTCTCCCTCTTATGTAGGTGTAACTTAGTCTAATTTGGAGTGTGTTGCCATTTTATTCTTTTTTATTCTCTTTGAAAAGGAGGAGAGATTAATCATGCAAATGAAGGTGTCTTTCACAAAGATGTTCATTTAAATATTATTCATGTACTTACCAATGGTAATTTGTTTATATCTTCAGTAAGAAAAAGAGGAAAAATAAAAAGAAAAATAAGAATAACATTTCATTTGGATAGAATCTCTAGATCTAATGTTTCTCTTAAACTTATTTCTAATGATTAAAAATATCATGTGTATGCTCTCTCTGATTGGAAGGCATCTGGGTTGCTTTTTTAGCTTGTTTATTTCTTCTTCCTTTGCTCTAGATTTTTGGGGTGGTGGTTATCCTTTTCCCTCTGCTTTTGTTATCACTATAGTGGTGTTTATATATATATATATATATATATAAACCAATTGATTTTTCTTTTAATGATGATGATATTTTTGTCTTTATTTATTATATCCCTTAATTAGTGCTATTATATGTTGGTTCTATTTGGATTTCCTTACATGATGTTTGTTATCTTGAATTTAATTATATTATAATGGTTTAGCCCTGGTTTTTGTTGTGATGAACTGGTGTTGGTTTCATGTGACGTTTGGGCAGGATTAATGCCTATGAATACATTATTTTCCAAATGTTTGGGAATTTACCTTGCGATAGTTGATATGTTGGATAATACCTACTTTCTCATTGTTGGTGCATGGAGTTCTTTATTGGTGGTGTAGTGGCTGATGTTCAGGGGTTATTTTGGGTTTTGGGTCCTTGATTATATTAGTCTTTTTTTTTATCTGTTCTACTTTTATCTGTGGCATGTTATTTTTTTATTTAAGGTTCTATTGGGGGTGTGATTCTCTATGATTTTGATTGTTTATTAGTATTTGGCCAATGTTGGTTGTTGTTTGGCAAATTTTCCAAATGTTGGACACTAACGATACTACACTCATCTGAGTCAATTTCTTTCTCCCTTTCAACTTAATCTTCGGGTTTCTTTCCTGTTGTCTTACCTAGTTGGTGCTGATTGGGGGTGGTTCTGGTTGGTGCTTGCTTTTGTTTTTGGGATTTTTCAGCTTTTTGTTGTCCCATGTTTTGGTTTTTATTTTATTCTATCCCAATTTTGGTGCTGGTATTTCGAACTGGGCATAAATTGTCCTAATTGGCTATTGTCTTTACTGTGTTGACATTGTTTGAGGTGTTTTTTGGAGTATCCTTTGTAGTTTGTTGATGGTTTCTTTTTCTTTTTCTTATGTTAATTTTTCTTCTCTATATTTTGCAAGAAATTTTTGCATGTCATGTGTTGATATATGTTGGGCTTATAGTTGATTATATTGGAGATATGGGCTTTAGATTTTTGGGTCTTGGCTTCTTGCCTGCCTTTATTTTTCTATTTGCTTGTATCTAAATTCAAATATTTGAATCTTAGTTTTTTTTTTTAGCATTAGTGTGTTATTAAACCTTAATAAGAATTTGTAATACTTTTTGTTGAATTAACTCGTTAGTCCTTATATATGAATTTTATCTTAAAAAAAATATGTCATCACCAATTCTAAGATTCTCACATATAACTACAACTAAACAGATCAATGAAAACATTTAAACAATTTAATCATATATGTTATTCAATGAAAAGAAAAGTTCTCAAACATGCTCTCCTAATACACATTATATTTAAGAATCCATCAACTCCGTTGATCTCCAATGTTTAGCCTCCTCAAATCCATTGATGCAAAGATTAAAATCATTAATGGTTTGATCAATCTCTTCATCACTGTTCATCACAAATGGGCCAAATTGAGCCACTGGCTCTCCCAAAGGCTCACCTCCTACAAGCACAAATCGTAGAGGTCTTATGGACCTGTTCCACACGTCAATCCCATCACCATGGCCCAACAGAAGAAGGTTATGAGGACCTACTGGTTCAGATTTCTCAGTGCCAAAGATGCCCTCACCTTGGAGGATATAAGCAAAGGAATTCCATGTAGGGTTAATAGGTTGACGAAGATGTGCTGAGGGCTTAAGGGTAAAATCCAAGCACATCGTCGGAGTTCGGGTATACACGGGCGATAGAAATCCCATTGCCTCGCCGGCAATGACGCGAACGTTGATGTCAGTCGTTGAGGCCGTCATGATCTCCTCTCTCTTCATTTCTTGGTATTTAGGCTCAATCCTGACAATTGTTTAGGATTTGATAGTGACGATTAGATATGTTGGATTATATAGAAATTAAGGTTTTTTTTGGATAGTTTTCGTATTGCTTTATAAAGCAGTTTTTTAGTTAAAAAAATTTTGTACTAAAAAGTTATTTTAGAAAACAGTAAGAAAGCTGTCTGAATTAATGACATAAGATGCTACAACAAATTTCACAAGATTTAGGCTTCGTTTGGAACAGCTTTTTTGTTGCTTTCTAAAACAGTTTTCTTGTAAAAAAATTCTTGAATTTGAAAATTTTTATACTAAAAAACTGTTTTAGAAAGCAATACGAAAATTGTCCCAAACGAAACCTTATCCAACTTATTACAAGTTGGATTTGAATAAAAATTATGGCTTCGTTTGGCGCAGCTTTCTTATCGCTATTTAAAACAAATTTTTAGTTAAAAAAATTCTATTTCAAAAATTTTCTGCAACAAATTCCTATGAAGACGGGACTTATAGTTAGTTGACTTGCTTTAAGATGAGTGCGATATATAAGGAATCTACCAAATTAAATAGATTTGAAATCCATAATAATTTTGGTCAAAATATCCTAAGCAATTTTTTTAATATAATTAGGACAACTGTAATAAACTTTTTGAACCATTTTTAGAATAATATTTACCAAATTATGAATATAAATTAGCTAAATATTATATTAAAGAAATTCCCTTACAAACTTTTGTTAATATGATAGAAAATACTATTTTAATCCTATAATTTATCATATTTGAGCAAAAAATTCTAATTCATTTCTCTTAATAACACAAAAATATATATTAAAGAGATTATATCCAAAAAATATATAAACTTATCTTTTCTATGTTGGATACAGTCTGTATATAGTGATTCAAAAAACCGAAGCGGTCTACCATACCATTATATATAAATATTGAATAGATTGCTGGATAAGGCAAGCCATTGATTTTAAATTGCTTTCAACAAGAGTTTTAGATTGACCAACTTAGTTGTCCTCCACTTCGACACCAACCCAATAGAGTTCGCGGCCATATCTTCATCTTCATTTGTCAACTTTTCAACTACTTTTCAAAACAGTTTTTTAGTATAAAATTTTTTTGAACTAAAAATTTATACTAGAAAACTATTTTAAAAAGCAATAAGAAAGCGACCCAAATGAAATCTTCATTACAGGTCAACTTTATTTTTAATTTTCTAATTTATTTCTAACAAGATAACACAAATGAAAATTTTACGATTATTGATCAATGTCCTTGAATTTGCTCAAATTCCGTAAATGATATTCAAGTGATGTACTAATGCCCACTGAGGCTTAGGGTGGTTGGTGGGCTTGCACGGTTGGGAACCCCCAATCCCGTGTTCGATTCCCCTCTACTACGGCCTCGCCTCTTCAGTGGGGCAATTCAAGTGTAGACTCGATGTCGGTGGGTGGCCTCGCTTGGCTCAGCCGAGGGATTAGTTATACCGTCAATCACTCCCTTTGGAGCTGCAATCCCTTTGAAATCCCCGATCCTAATGGCATTTCTGAGTGAACAATCCCTCGGCCGGCAGTCATCCACTGAAGATCACCAGTTCTTAGTATGCCCACATGACCTTCAAAGTCTTCATGTTTTATAGCTCCCTTATAACATAAAAAAATAATAATAAATTCGAGAGTATTAAATGTTATCAGGTAGATTGAGAGAGCTCGGTTAGTCTCCTTATTGTTTCAATTACAAGATTTCGAATTACCTCAAGCATATAAGTTACTGTTTCAAAACCTGCAACAGAAGAAGACAACAAGCAATGAGAAGAAACTTCTTTGAAAAATAAGAATTTTCTAAGCTACTGACCTCTATGTGGATGATCAGGAAATCCAGCAGGAGTGGCAACTGCATAATTCAAAGATAATTACAAAGCGATTAAGGATACAAAGAATATATATATTTTTTAATGATTAGCCAAAAGCTCTTAATCAACAGACGGAGCTACTGAAAACACGTAAACGAACCTGAGAACTCATCCAGAACAAGAAATGGGTCGAAATATTTCAGTTCATATCTGGAAGAAGGAAAGCATCATAAAACCAGTCGAGGTAAATCCTTTCATATGTTCTGAAGAAAGAAAAAGAAGAGAAAATTTATCATAAGAAATCTTACCTCCCAATGCTTCTTCTGACGATGGCGCCATTCCCCTCATGCTGCGGCCTGGCCAAGAACTTCCTAACTACGCATCTTGGTTTCATAAGAAAAATGGGGATCTCCTGTGTTTCAGACATCTTTATATATTCTCTGTTATTGAATTGGCAGGCAATTTTTGAGGAAAAAAGGCTCTTAATGGGGAGTTGGGAGGTGGAGGAGAAGAGAGTTTTATAGAGGAAAGTCGAGGTTTTGGATTTTTCTCTTGTTTCATCTGTACATTCCTGTGGCTTATTTTCCTTGGATTCGAGTGGATGGGAAGCCATGAAAGCTCCACGAGAAGTACGTTCGTCAGGCTGAGCTCAAGCGCACGCAAAGATTTCAAAAAGTCCGCTCCTAATAAGAATAAAGATTTAAATAATTTATATAAATTAAAGTTAAATAGAAATTATATATTTTTGTTTCGTATAAACTATAATGTTTTTATAGAAATTTCAAGATGGTTGTTTATTTTTAATAGATTTTAATATTTATTTATTTATAAAATATTTAGATATTTATATACTATAAATAAAATAAATATAATAAAATTTTAGTAAGTGTCAATTTCTTAAGAACATCGTAACAAAAATAGAATTAGAATAATTTAATTCAAAATTTTCAATATTATTAGATAAGTTTAAATATTATTTAGAGATATGTATAAATGTTTTCATTTGTATTAAATTATATTAATCTTAATAAATCACAAAAAAATCTACACAATAAAACATAGGTATTGAAGCAAGAATGAACTAGAAATTATCAAGTTTGACTTTAATATATATATAAGTGATACGTCATCTCAAATTTATCTTGATCGGGCACGAATCTCGAGGCAAAATACTAGTGGGAAACTTCAAAGATTAAATTCAGGAGTATCTGAACTCCGATTTTAGCAAGCTTATAGTCAAACTGAGCGTCTCGGAAATACGAACCCAACGACACCAAATTCAACCCAATCCGAGCCAAAATGGGTCATAATCAAGGACCCGAAGCGCTGTTGAAAGGTTCAAACCACAATTTGAGTTACCAAACGATCTCCGATTTTAACGAGCTTATACTCAAATCGAACGGCTCGACGAGACGAATCCAACGAACCCAAGATCGCCAAATTCCAACATCACTAAGGCCTTCCAATGTCCAACGAACGGTGCACGATCGAAGGGTTCAACATCAACCATCCATTCGACCACTCCCTATTCACCCCTGATCTCACACCTATTTACAAGCCATGCCACTCCAAAAAATTATAAATAGAGCCCTCATTCTTCACAAGAGGACTCAACTGAGAAGAGAGAGAAGAAGGGGAAAGGGAGAATCATCTCCTCCTTGACCACCGCCGGAGTTCTTCTCGCCGCCTGAATACGCCGGAACTTTGCCGAATTTCAGGAAACGTCGGGATTTTGCAGAACTTTGTAACTTTGTTAGAAGCTGATTGTAAACTGATTGTCTTGACTTATGAGATGAATCGGTCTTTGTACTTCAAACAAACACTAGTGGAATTATTTCAACTGGGCGTGGCCCCATAGTTTTTTTCCCTCTTTCAAGTTTTCCATGTAAAAACCCTGTTGTTCATCTTCTTTTCTGTTTGCGTGCTAAATATTCGTGCAACGCTCTGACATGAATTCGTAAATTCTATCGTTGCGTATATTTTAGCCCACAATAGTTTGGCACTGTCTGTGGAAAAACTATCCCACTACTTCAAGTATTGGGGCTTTTTTCCCTCTTTCAAGTTTTCCATGTAAAAATCCTGTTGTTCATCTTCTTTTCTGTTTGCGTGCTAAATATTCGTGCAACGCTCTGACGTGAATTCGTAAATTCTATCGTTGCGTATATTTTAGCCCACAATAGTTTGGCACTGTCTGTGGAAAAACTATCCCACTACTTCAAGTATTGCTACGATGGTCAACAGACGTAGTAGTCGTATCGTTGGAGCCTCTCGCTCCAACTCTCGTTAGTCCAAAAATCCGTCTATTAACCACAGACGTCCGATGTCTGCCTCTTTTTATCCTAGGGGGCAGAATGCTGCCGGAGAAGGGACCACGGGACCTTCTTTAGAAGAAAGAATCCGAAAGATGGAAGAATCTCATATCGAGATTCTTCAACTCCTGTGAGAGAATCGACAGCTGGCATTAGCACAATTGGAGGAAATTCTTCTCCCACAGGATCCACCACGGGTTGAAGATGTTCAATTTGAACATCTTCGAGAAGAAATTCATCTTCCTCCACCTAGAAGACATCCTCAGTCACGGCTGGATAACGAACTTGCCCCGATACAGCAAGTTCTACACATCCTCCGCCCTCAACTCGATAGCCTCACATTCTTTCAGATCTCCCAGAAGGCTCTGCCCAATTGCACATTGCTGAGCTCCCTCACAACGCTCTATGTCACAAACTACGAAGATTGGTACGGGAAGAGTTCCCCTGAGGAGATGTGAGGCGAGCTCTCCGAGACAGAGAAACTTCCCGGAGTCATCACCTCTAACTGAAGCCATTCTTCAGCACCCCATTCCGGTCGGATTCAAAGTGCCAAACATTGAGTCCTACGATGGGACGACCGACCCGTATGAGCATATCGACTACTATAGAACCATCATGCATATTCAACGAGCATCGGACGCACTCCTTTGCCAGGTTTTTCCTACCACCCTTAAAGGACAGTCTCGAACGTAGTTCTATTCTCTTACGTCCAGAACGATCCCTTCATTCGTCAAATTAGCCAAACTCTTCGTTGAACAGTTTGTGGCTAATCGAAGAATTGCTAAGGATTCTTCCCACCTCTCCGGGATCCGCCAAAATGAGGGAGAATCGTTGGAGTATTTTCAGCGATTTTCCACCGAGGCTCGACAGATTCCAGGAGTAGACCCTGAATTACTCCGAGGGGTTTTTCTTGGAGGTCTTCGTCCTGGCTCCTTCTATTCAATACTCATGTGTGACACCGTTCATTCATATGCTGACCTGATCCATCGTGTGGAGGCACAAATTTTTGCAGATGAAGCCATAAATGCTCATAGGAAGCAGTTTGAGCAAATCAACTATAAACAATAATTAGTTATATAATTACTTAAGAATTTA
>CM039724.1:11820375-11827875 GCA_022539455.1 Dendrobium nobile
AATCAACGGAAGCACAAAGGTGCACTTGGGATGGACAATTCATTCTCACAACAGAAAAAGCAAAGAAAGAATGATCTACCTTCTAGGCCTCCATTACTGTGATGGGAACTCCGATAAGAGAAGGAGTATACCCCACTCAACACAGCTCGAGCAAATATAATGATGGCCGTTCAAGATCAAGATACATTAAAATGGCCGAATCCTTTGAAGTCAAACACAGGAAATTCAGATTATTACTGTCACTTTCATCGTAGTCGTGGTCACACTACCGAAGCCTGTAAGCAACTCAAGGATGAGATTGAAAGACTTATTCGTCAGAGCTACCTTCGACAATTTATTCAAGATTCATCTACCCGAGAGGAAGCTTGTCCCGCTGGATGGCAAAATAAACAACAAAGATAACCATTGAATAATATTCAAGTGATTGGAGAGATTGAATGATCACGCACTTCGTACATTTGTATTAGCAATACTACTTGTCTTGTTATCCTTTTATGTCGAGTAAGGTGTCACTTTGATATCTCTAATGTTTCTTTCAGTTAAATGTGTATTGTGCCCGTACGAAGATCTTATGTTTGTAGTACATTATAAACTTGTATTTCCCCAAGTCACACTAGGGAATTATTGTACTATTTTACATAATACAATAATATGATATTCACGTTGTTGTGATATTATTTTCTCTTATGAAAGATAAAAATTTTTTTCAAACTCTTTCTCCGTGATTCGAGAAATACATAATCTACATTGTATCTTAATCACCGGATGATCAATTCTAGGGGGATTTGATCCGACCTCTTCCACATAGATTAACATTATCGAGCAGGGCTCTGACATACAACCTCGGATAGGTCTTACATCCTTGTGGATTCTCCCGACCTCTTCCACACAGGTTAACGTCATCGAGCAGGGCTCTAACATACGACCTCGAATAGGTCTTACATCCTTGGTGGATTCTCCTGATCTCTTGCACACAGGTTAACATCATCAAGTAGGGCTCTGACATATAATCTCGGATAGGTCTTACATCCTTGATGGATTCTCTCGACCTTTTCTACATAGGTTAACGTTATCGAGCAGGGATCTAACATACAACCTCGAATAGGTTTTACATCATTGGTGGATTCTCTTGGCCTCTTCCACACATGAATATAAAATTCTGGAAGACTAAAAACCTCAAAGAGCACGAAAGGAGCATTCAAAGCATACTTCAAAGAGGCGTGAAACAACTTAGTTTTCTTTGGATAACAAGTTCATTTCAAATGAAAAATAAGCATCAAGCTCATACAATAATCTCAACTTCATATATAATACCATTGGATTTATATTATAAGATTGTACATAAAGTAACAAGATAGATTACAATTTGATCTTCATCAAGACTCAACTCAGTTAGCACTATATATCTGTCGCCAGAATATCGATAACTTGTGGAGAGAAAAAATAGATAAGAGAATTAGAAAAAATAAGTAGAGAAGAAGTAGTCTCAAGCTTAGGAAGAAAAAAAACCCTTAAGTTTTGAGACAATGTTCAGTTCATCAACCATCTCCAACATTAGCCAACAACACCTTAAATAGGGAAAATGGAATCCAATCATACTCCCATAAGTGCCACCCAAGGATCCAATCAAAAGAGGGGAAAAAAACCAAAGAACAAGGCACGAACAGCCTAGGAACTGAGCAACCAAGCATCCCAACAACCAACCTTGGAACCAAATATCCAAGAAACTCAACAAACACCAAGGGAAAGGCACGACCAGCCTAGGAACCAAGCAGCTAGTCAACCCAACAGCCAAGAAAACCAATAGCCAAGACCTCCAAACACAAATTAGCCAAGGATAAATGGGCCAAGCCCAATAAAAGAAAAAATAGCCCACCAATAAATGCCCAAAGAATTAAAGAAAGCTAGCAAACCAAAGGAATGACATGAACAAAGAGCACCCAACATAATCATGATCATTGGTTACTTTCCATCATTGGGAAAACAAAAATAAAACATAAAATCCAAATTATGATATATTCCAAAATAAAAATAAATAAATCGTAAACATAAAATGAAGACTATTGAATGCATCAATTCCCATATGGTGGAAGATTCTCATCTCTTGATGAGAACTCTTCACTAATACGATGATAGATATCCAGAGGACGAGTCTATAATTCCACTGCTTAAATCCAAGTGCAATCAGTCAAAGGAAGCCCACTCCATTTTACCAGGAATCGCTTGTGCACTCCATGCCTGGTCTAGGTAGTTTTGATGTCCAAAACATCTTCAATACAATCATCTTTGGTCTAAACAAGATTGGTAATGGGTAAGGTCTCTAGATCCATAGAATCAGTTGGAATTCCTTCATATAAGTAAGGTCAACAACATTAAACACAAGGGAAGTCTCAACAGTAAGTGGAAGATCCAACATGTAAGCATTTGTTTCCAATTTTCGAAGTATTCTGAAAGGTCCAAACTTTTTTTTCTACTTAACTTGCCAAAAGTTCCAATGGGAAAGCATTGTCATCTAAAATAAGCCATAACTAAATCTCCCTCTTGAAAATGACACTCCCTCCGGTGTCTGTCATCAACAATATTGTACTTAGCATTTGATATATGGAGTTTTTTTAGGACCTGATGTTGGATCGATTGAATATAGTCAACAATTTATGTAGCCTTAGCACTGATTCCACTAGGCATGGGTAATGAAGTTCAGTCTAAAATGTGAGGAATAGGTTGGCCATAAATGATTTTGAAAGGAGTTTTTTTTCCAAAAGATCGGTTGATGGAACTATTGTAAGCAAATTCGGCTTGGGGTAAAATCAAATCCCATTGAGATGATTTCTCACCAGCAAGACATCTAAACAAGTTTCCTCAACTTTTGTTTACAACTTCAGTTTGTCCACTTGTTTGTGGGTGATAAGCACTTTTGAATTGGAGAGTAGTCCAAAATTTTGACTAAAGTGTTATCCAAAAATGGCTTAAGAGCATTGTATCTCTATAAGAGGTAAAAGTTTTTGGTATGCTATGTAGTCTCACAATTTCTTTAAAAAATAAATTAGTGATATGAGAAGAATCAGAGGTTTTCTTACAAGGGATGAAATGTGCCATTTTGCTAAATCGATCAACGACAATAAACACAGAATCAAACTTTCGAGCAATGATATTTAATCCTAGAATAAAGTCCATAGTGATATCTTCCCACAATTTATTTGGAATTATGAGTGGAGTGTATAGACCAATGTTTTAAGAGCTTCTTTGAATTCTTGATAGATTTTGAATTATTTTACAAATTTCATTATATATTTTTCCATGTGGGGCCAGAAGTATTGTTCTTCAACTAAAGCCATAGTCTTTCCTGGACAAAAATGCCCTCCTATTCCTCCACCATGAAGTTCTTGGATGAGTTTTTCACGCAAATAGCTTTGGGTAACACAAAGTCTAGTTCCCTTAAACAAAAATCCTTGTTTAATTGTAAATTGAGTAGAAGAGTCAGTTCTAGAAGTATAACATTATTCCTAAATATTTTTGAAATCTGGATCAATGACATAGTTATCTTTTAAAGAATCAAGTGAAATTATAGCTGGTTTGATAGTTACCAATAATTGGGCTCATCTGCTTAAGGCATCAGTGACTTTATTTAAAATTCCAACTTTGTGTTTAAGATGAAATGTATATTCTTGCAAGAAAGATGTCCATTTAGCATGCTTTGGGTTCAAATTTTTATGAAATCCTAAGTATCGTAGGGCTTCATGATCAGAGTTTTGCACAAATTCTCTTTGAATAAGATAATGCCTTCATAATTTCAGGGTCTGAACAATTACGTTAAACTCAACATCGTAAGTAGAATATCGGGATAGAGTATCATTGAGTTTTTTACTAAAGAAAGCAATAGGTCTACCCTCTTGACTAAGGATAGCTCCTATACCAACATGGGAAGCATCACAGTCTACTTCAAACATTTTGTCAAAATTAGGTAACCTAAGAACAGGTGCTTGACTCATTTTTATTTTATTTAGATGAAATGCTTTTTCAGCCTCAGGCATACACCTAAAAGTTCACTTTTTAAGACAATCAGTGATGGATAAAATCAAAGTACTAAAAGTTTTCATGAATTGTCGGTGGAAAGGGGCTAATCCATGAAATCCCCTTATTTCACTAATTATTTTTGGAGTTGGCCAGCTTTGGATAGCTTCAATTTTAATGGGTCCACTTTAATTCCATCATCAGAGATGATATATCCAAGGAAAGTCAGAGTGGGAGTCATGAAAGAGCACTTTTTAAGGTTGATGAATAAGCATTGTTCTTTTAAGGTTTGAAGAACATGTCTCAATGTTCAAGATGATGATCAGGACAAGAACTATAAATCAGTATGTCATCAAAATAAATAAGATATGATTCATGGTTCAGCAGGACTCATCTTATTTATAGCCCGGCTATCAACCCACATACTTCTAGTTCTATCTTTTTTGGGGGTAAGTAAGGCTGAGACAAAATATGGACTCATGCTTTCTCTAACTAATCCTTTAGTTAAGAGTTCAGTTACTTGTTTTGTGAAGTTCTTCATGTTTAGCAGGACTCATCCGATAGTGAGGTAGGTGTGGTAAATTTTCCCCTTGCCCCATGCACAAGTTCAATGTGGTGTTGGATATCTTTTAAAGGTGGCAAGGAGTCACGAAGTTCTTCAGGAGTTATGTCTTCAAATGCATCGATCAAAGATTGGATTTCTTTAGAAATTTTTTTATTCTCTTCATTTTATTTTCCTACCACAAGATAAATCACTTTAGAGTCTTTGAGTTTATTAGAATTGAGAAGCAACTCAGGATCAGGTGACTTTGAATTTTTTTGTACGAATTTTTTAGAAGGATCAGAAATTTTCTTTTGTAGATACAAGGTGAACTCTTTGTTGCCCTGGGTGAAAGTGTAAGTGTTTTTCTCTAGTTTGTGAATGGTTTATGATCATATAGCCAAGATCGACCTAATAGAATATGACATACTTTGAGAGGCATGATGTCACATAATATTTGGTTTTTCTAAAATTTTCCAATTGAAAGACATACAAGGCATTGTTGAGTGATTGACACTTCACCGCCTTCCTTAAACTATGATATTTTGTAAGGCTTGTCAAGGGGATTTGGTTTCAATTTTAGTTTATCCACCATGAGCTGAGGCATAATTTCTGGAGCTACCACTATCAATCATGTGGGAACACAATTTTCCTTCTACAGTACATTTGGTTCGAAAAATATTCCTCTTAAGTCATTTCTCATTGGTATCTGATTTAGTGGTTAAAACCCTACAGATAAGTAAATAATGATCTCCTTGGTCACCTCAATATTAATTGCTTCCACTTATTCCTCATTTTCTTCTTCAGATTCATCATTTTTTGAATTTTTAGGGCTTTTCCCTTGTTCAATATAATTGGCTCTAGGTGGGTTATTTTTTCTACATGTTACAGACAGATGACCATATAAACAACATTTATAATAGAGTCCAATAGGTTTTTGTCCTATCACTCCTTTTTTTCAATTACTTGAGTTTTATTAGGTTTTATTTGTGGATTTGGTTTGAAGAAGTTGATCCAAAGGTTGTTTGTGAAGTTTGAATTTTACTTCCAATAAATTATCTAGGCTGGGTTGGGTCGATCAATTTATTATTGTTTTTTTTTTATATTGTTTTTCAAATTTTAGAGCCATTCAATAAGCTTCATCGAGTTTAATCACATGATATAGGTTCAATTGATCATGAATGAACCACTTTAATCCATTGATGTATTGAGTTATGATTCGTTCTTCAGTTTCATTCAAGTCATTTCTAAATTGTAGAAGTTTTTAGTGTATTCTTCTATGGATTGACTTCCTTGGCAAATATTATTGTATTCTTGGAACAGAGTTCGAGAATGGTTAAAAGGTAAGAATTTTTCCCGCATTTTTTCTTTCATTCTTTCCCATGATTAAATTTTTTCTTTCCCTCCTTATTCTATTGTTTTGAAAATTTTTCCACCATGTTAGAGCATGACCTATCATTTTGTTTTACTTTTGAATTTTTAATTTTAAAAATTTGAGCATTTAATAATTATGAAAAATAAGTACCAATTAATGAAATATATCATTAATTAATTAATTATATTTTATTTTTAATAATTAAGTTATGAAATTTTGTTATTTTAATATTATAAGATTTTAGATTTCTATTAAATTATTAATTTTTCATTTTTATAATTTTCAACGAACCATTCATATCCATATCTAATCAAATAAATAATATTAAAAATAAATTCTAAGTGTTCTATAAATTTAAATTTTTCCTTTAAAATTTTAAATTATAACCATCTACTATAGGAAAAGTAATGTTCTATTAAAATAGATTTTTTAAATTAATCTCAACAAGTCAAATTTATTCATTTAAATTTAAATCTATTTTAAAGAAAATTATATAAATAAAAATAATTAATTAATTAATTAACTAATTAATTCTTATTCTTAATTTTAAATCGCAGCCATTCAAATTTATTAATTTTAGTATACTTAAATTTAAATTAAAAATATATAATTAATAATATAATAATTAATTAGTTAGTTAATTAATTAATCTAAATTTTTTACTTTTAATATATAATTTAGAGAAGTTTAACAATTTTAAAGAACAAATATAATTTAATAATGTATTTATTAGTTAATTAATTATTTATTTTTTTTAGTTTTAAAATATAGATTCTAAAACATATAGAAGTTTAATAGTAGTTATGAAATAAATATCAATTAATAAATTATAATGCTAACTGCACATCAATTATTAATATTTTAAATTTACATTTATTAATTATATTAACTTCATATAAATTATTAATATTGAGAATCTTGTATATAAAAATGGCTCATATTTGTTTTGAATAAAATCCTAAATATTCATTTAATTCATATTATTTTAAATCTTAACCATTCAAATTTATTAATTTCAATTTAATTAATAAATTAATTATTTTATAATTTTATTTTATAATTATCTTGTAGAAGTTTAACGGTTGTTGAGAAATAAATATCATTTAATAATGTAATAATTAACTAAATACTTAATTTTAATTTTTTTATTTTTAAAATACCAATTTGGAAATGTACAAAAGTTTAATACATTTAAAAAAAAAATATGAATAATAAATTATAATTCTAGCTACATATTAATTATCAGAATTTAAAATTATATATATATATATATATATATATATAAATTTATTCATTTCAATTTAATTTGATTTTAAATAAAAAATATAATTAATATTGTGATAATTAATTAATTATATTAATTTTTTTGTTTATAAAATGCCAAATCTGAAACTTAAAGAAGCTTAATAATTATTTAAGAATAAATGTCAATTAATTAATTATAATTGTAGTTTCACATTAATTATCCATATTTTGAATTTTGTATTCATTAACTTTTATATCTTAACATAAATTATCAAGATTAAAATTTTATATACATTAATTATATTTAATTTTTTTTATTATTTGAATT